>SNQJ01S0066830.1:25001-64958 GCA_010110895.2 Picea sitchensis | reverse complement strand
ATGTTATCGGGACTAATTTAAAAAAAAAAAAAACAGTAAAATTTCATTTTTTTTAATTTTTTTCGACAAAAAAAATGATTTTATCACAATCGTCATAATAGTTCGTCGATTTTTTAGCCTATATGTAATAGTGGATCAAGGTTCTTATTCCTGTTGATGTAAATTTATCTGCAGATCAATGTCCCAAGACACAGGAATAGGAGGAGGACATGTATCGTGTTCCATATGTGAGTGTAGTTGGCAGTTTGATGTATGCAATGGTTTGTACTAGACCGAACATTGCACATGCAGTGGAATTTTTGAGCAGGTATATGTCAAAACCAGAGAAGGAGCATTGGACGTCAGTGAAAAGGCTTTTTAGGTATTTGTGTGGCACTACTAGCTATGGATTGTGCTACCAAGGAAGACCGGGATTGGACATAGTGTTGGATATACATGGCTTTCTGGATGCAGACTAGGTTGGAGATCTGGATTGTAGGAGATCTACAAGTGGGTATGTGTTTAACCTGTTTGGAGGAGCAATAAGTTGGATGAGAAAAAGATAGGTTGTAGTGGCACTTCCAACTACAAAAGTTGAATACATGGCAACCACTCATGCAAGTAAGGAAGAATTATGGTTACAAAGATTGTGTTCAGGTATTTGGTTGGTACAACAATCTATAATGATAGATTTTGACAGTCAAGTGCAATTTTTCTAGAGAAGAACCTGACTTATCATTCAAAGACAAAGAATATTGATATTCAATATCACTTTGTGAGAGACATGGTTGAAGAAAAGAAAGTTTTGTTGATGAAGGTGGACACTTTTAATAATGTTGCATATTCATTAAAAAAAATTGTGAGCACTGAGAAGTTCTCTTGGTGTAGAGGATCCATGGGAATTGTTGCCCTAGATTGTTGACTATGTAACCCTACAACCCCATGTATGAAAAACAAAAAACAAGTGGGAGAATGTTGGGTATGTGTTATATTATTTGCACGAGTAGTAGTGTCTACGTTATGTCGGGTGCGCAGGGGGTTGGGAGCAGCACTCCCGAGAAATTTGTTTTGCCTCGGGAAATGTGTCGCATTTTTTTCCTCATTTTTCGTGTTGCCTCGATTTTTGTGTCCATCGTTGGGTTGTTTTTCGGCACATGGTTTTTTGTTGATGATTTTCTTTTTCCGGTTAAGGAATTGGGGTTGTTGACTAATCCAGGTCATTGGGTTAGGGTTTTGAATGTCGTTGGCTCCTATATGTATATTGTATTGTAAACAATGTATCACTATGAATGAATACAAAATATGTTGGTTTTCCTGGTTTCGGTTTCCAGGGGAAAAATCTTTGTGTATTGTTTGTATTTTCCATTGTATATTTTTTGTTCTTTTACTGAAAATCTGTTTGCAGTAAATATTGTACAAGGTTAAAATCTACAGTTCTCGATGTACTATAGAAACAAGACAAGAGAATAGCTTATCTAAGGTTGGTTTCAGTTACACCTAGGGGACTTCCTAGATACCCAAAGGTATGTAGAAGTGATATTGCATATACAAGTATTGTCTAATGTGTTACTACTCAAATAGGTACCAACAGGGGTTACAAGGGTTTCTAACAGGTGAAACAATGTGTTTCTAGTAATCACATGAAACCATGTGTATTTGCTGCATGTATTCTTCCCCAAACACAGTTTTACCCACCTAATGATAGATCCTAATTGGAACCTGTCTCTAAAAAAATATAAAAAATGAGCTTGCTAACCACAAGAAAATCTCTTAAAATCACTAGAAAATAACTTGTGCAAAAATTGTAACTTCCATAAGAAATATATCATAATGTGTAATGATTCAAAGTTTGAAACGTTTTCCACATGTACTTCATTGTGTCAACTGGGGATTCTAAAAATTTCATATTCTGAAACTTCACTGGAAAAAAAATTACAAAAAAAATTCGAAGATAATTGATTTTAGGATTAGTCACAAGCCTTGTCTTCCATGGATTATATCTCAAAAAATATAGCGAATCAGAACCTGAAATTTTGACCACCTATACTATGAAATTTATCCTCCGTCTCCAAAAAATTTAACTATTTGAAACCGCTCAGAAAAAATTGTATAGAGAAAATCCCAAGATAACGCATTTAAAATTGAATTTTGGATGAGTCAAAGACCCTATATTTCATAGGCTATATCTATGAAAGTATAACGATCCAAAACTTGGAATTTTTACTAGAGGTACTTTGATATGTATCATAAGTAACCTACAAATTTATCTATCTGAAGATTCACATAAATGTTTTTATAGATCAGATTCCAAGATGATTTGCTTGAAGCAACAAAACCCTAGGATCTAAGCTTTGATACTAAATGTTATGATCCAATGCCTTAAAAATGATAAAAAATCAATGAATACAATCCACTTCAAGGGGGAAACCTCATTTTAAAACATATTCAATTTGAAAGACAAGATTAGATGATTCTAAGACTCAGTCTCCTTGGTATATATATAGGAGACAAAGGGTACAATGAAGGGCTCTATCCTACATACAAATATAACACTATAAATGTAATAATTCAATCTTGGTCTTAATAAGGGGTTTTATGATTAACATGGGGATTTTTCTAGGGCTTAACAAAACATTTTTTCTTTATATTCCCAATTCTCCGACAATGTTGGCACTTATTACCAATATTCTTCACTTCTTCAAGAGATCATGCACCAAAAAACTGAACTAGTTTGGAGTAATCTAGGATATGAAAGATGTTTCATTTGTCATATTCTAAACCATGTTGATATTTTTCGAAAATCAATTCTTCCCAAGGTTTGACAACCATCTTGGAAATATCATTTTTTGAATCAACATGGTTTCATAGTGATCTAAAAATGATGAAGACTTGTATTCTTGAAAATATTTGCAAGTTTTAATTCATGTGTTCAAATGCAAATGGATCAATTTTGCAAACACAACTTTTATAGAAATTACACATTCAAGATGCGTATAAACAGTAGCAAATAACATTGAACATAAAACACATAACACAGCAAATGATAAAGGAGTTCACCCCTCTTTTGGGCTACATCTCCTGGTCCAGCTTCCAATGGATCTTTTGTATTATTTTCTCAAAGTGCTCAAATATATGCTTTACAATGATCAAAATTCCAAATAGATGGCTCCAATGGCTTCAGAACATCCAAAAACCCCTAGTTGGGCTTTTTCGGCACCTTGTTTGGCCAAAAATTGAAGAAGATAGGCTTTTTGGAAGTTCCCCTTCAAACTTGTTGTCTCTGGATCGCCAAAATGCACCCTTGCCTCCTCAACCTAGCCCCCACGCGCATATATGTGTAAAAAAACAAAACTAGGCGCAAACGCACAACCGATGCGAACTGTAGGACGGTTACGTGCCTTGGCCCCTAACCGCCAAGGCCGAGGGCACATGGTCCACCATATGATCGTGTGCATATATATAAAGGGCCAGAGGTTTAAACGGTCAGAAAGGCGCGCCCGTGGTCACATCGTATACACATAAGACTGGGGCTCATACGAAAAGGGGTTATATGATAAATGGTCGGAGGCACGCACTGGAGGTTCTATTGTACATACATAAGACCGGGGGTCGGGGTTAAGCCCTGGCCCAGACCGCGCCCCAACCCACAACACATTTCAATTTAAATAAATATATTGCCATATATATAATAAGAAACATGTGGTGGTGCACCGGTTGGGCTGCCCTTCCCAAGGCTTTACCCCTATCCGGAGGTCGCGGGGTCGAATCTGGCCAACGGCATAAGTTTTAAGCCAACGTCAGGGTGACACGTGGCAGCCATTGAGTGGGCCACGTGTCAGCATTTCATTCGCCATCAATGACACATGTCAAATGCCAACTCGTCCACAATCCTGCCAACCAACACCTGCCACGTGTCGTACGGCTCTGCCACGTGTCGTACGGTCTGCCACATCAGCATCCGTACGGACTGTACAGTCAGCACATTTTTTTTGCATGTTTGTCGTTTTGAACAGAACGTGATATCTCTCTCATCCGATGTTCGTTTGAACCCAAATGAGTTGCGTTGGGTTTGTGACAACGAGGCCTACGCTCTCGTTTGATTTGAAGCAATTCCGAGCACTTTGAATTTTTGAGCAAAATTTGATCCCCTGGATCACACCTCCCCATTGGAAAGCTTTTGGACGTCCAAAAGACTATTCTCAGTCTATTTGAATATGAGGGTATAGTTCCCTCACCTTTCCAACCTCAATCCACTTGGCTTTGCTTGGATTTGTGCCTTTAAGACCAACTCGAAGATATTCCACATTTCCTCGTTTTGAAGTTCTCATTCTCCTGTCAAGGATTGTGTCTTCATGCAATTCTGTAAGATATTCTGGGGAGAAATCATCTATAGAAGGAATCTGAACATGTTCTCCTTGATCATCAATCAAAGGAGGCTCATACAATTTCAAATTCTCAACATTAACATCTGCATACATTTTCATATAAGGAGGCAAATCTAAACGGAAGGCATTGTTACCAATCTTGTCAAGAATCTTGAAAGGACCATATTGAATTGGTTTCAGTTTTTTACCTTCTCATTTAAGCCTCTCCTTACTAATGTAAATCCAAACTTCATCTCCAACTTGGAAACTGTGATCAACAAGATGCTTGTCATGTCTTGTCTTGTACTTGGCTTGACTCTTTTCCAATTCCTCTTGTACCATTTAATGTATCGAATGAATTTGTTCAATGAACTTTTTTTCCCTATCAATGTCATATTGACCATCAATAGCAATATCTTTCCCAAAGATAAAATCTAAAGGAGATTTGGGCAAATAGCCAAAACATGCTTCAAATGGCGACGTTTGAGTTGAAGAGTGCTTAGCTCGATTGTAAGCATGTTGATAATGCTTGAGTTGAAGAGTTCTTACCTCGATTGTAAGCATGTTGAATGTAGTGTAAATGCTCATCCTAAAGTTTAGGATACTTGGTGCAATAACCACGAAGAATATGAACCACTGTTATATTTACCCCTGCCCCACTACCTGCCTGCGTAGATGAAAAGTTGTGTTTTTCAGTTTTGCGTCCATGAGTGCCCATAAACTTGACCAAAAACTTCCAATAAATCGAATCTCTACTGCAAAATAATGGATTTAGGCAATTCAAAATGTACCCAAACATTTTGAAAGAACATTTGTGCCATTTGCTCACCTGTAACCTACTTTCTACAAGGTATCAAAATATATTTTGATACAATCGGGATAAATCACAACATAAAGATAATCATGATTTCTTTAGACATAGGTAGACCTCTCCTACAAAGTCCATAGAATATTTTCCCAAGGACGAAGGAACTGGATGTGGAGTATACAAACCCAAATTCTGATTGCTAGGTTTGCTTGTGGCACATAACCTAACATCCTATCATATCTTAAACACTTTCATTCATTTTAGGCCAATACCAAGATCTTTGCAAATTAGCCACTGCCTTGCCTACACCAAAGTGATTTAATAAGAGAAGAATGGGCTTCTCTTATTATGTTGGATTCTTTCAATCTTGTGGAATACATAGCTTTTCAAGATGATACAAAAGATTATCATGCACATGGTAATCCACTCCCTCAACATGGTTAGAAATTGACACAAAGTTGCATAAACCTGTTTAAAATTAGCATCTAAAGCATATTGTTACAAATAGCTCTTATGCATGGTAGGACTATGCTTAAGAATAACCTAAGCACTAATAATAGGCCTGGAAAGCATATCAGCACCTTTGTTATAAATGCCCTTCTTATACCTTATGACCAAGTGGAATTGTTGCAGAAAACCCATCCATCCAAGTGCCTAGCTTGTTGTATCTTTGTTTGTGATTGTGCATTGCAAAGGAAGCTGATGATCCGTGGTGGACAATGGTTTCTTTCCCCAACAAACAATGCTTCCATTTTTTCACACTTTGCACCAATGCATACAACCTCCTCATCGTAAGTAGGATAGTTAATCACGACAATTTAAAGTTTATAATGAAAACAATGGCTTACCATGTTGTAGCAAGATTGTTCCCATTGCATAATTGTTTGCATCCGTTGGATTTCAAAAAGTTGTCTTAAATTTGGAAGCGCAAGAACTGAATCGATCTTCTTTCAAAGTAATATCAAAAGCCTTTTGTTGCTTGCTCTCCCCATTGAAAACTTTGTTTTGACACTTGTCATCGCATGTAATGGAGCTCTCTAATGGAAGAAAAGCAATAAATTTTCTCCAATATTGGGTTGCTCCCAAAACTTCTTACTGGCCACATTGTTGGGCTTGGACCATTCCAATATGATTTTGAACTTGGAGGACTAATTTCAATTCACCTCCACCAACAATATGCCCTATAATAAGGAAGTTTTTCCAAACTCACATTTCGACATCTTCAAAAACAACTTTTCTTTTCTCAAACATCTAAAACTTGTTTCACATGCTTACCATGCTCTTCACTTAGATTTGCTAAAATCAAAATGTCATCCAAGTAGACACAACACAATCATCAAGAAAATGCCTTAAGACATTATTCATAACTCTCATGAAAGCAGCAGTGCATTGTAAAGTCCAAAAGGCATTACTATCCACTCAAACAAACTCGCTTTGTTTTTGAAAGCTATCTTCCATGTGTCTCCTGAAATCTTGATCTCGATGATATCCACTCTCAAATCCAACTTAGTAAAATACTTAGCATCTTTTTGCACTGGTCAAGGTGATCATCATTCTAGGAAGAGGATAGCCATTCTTTACTGTAATCTTGTTCAGGGCCCTAAAATCAACACACATATGCAAAATACATCTTCTTGTTGCTCAACATTAAATTGGATATCCATTATACATGTGCTTGGTACAATGACCCTTTGTCAAGCAAATTTTGGATTTATTTTGATTTCGGCATTTTCCATGACTGACTTCCTGTACATACATACCCATATTTGGAAGAGGACAATCTTAAGGTAATTGAATTTCATGTTGATACCCTTTTTGGAGGTAATCCTTTGGTTCCTTAAACATCTCATCATATTGATTAATGTCCTATATAGATCAGATTTCAACTTTGCATCACAACCTTGGAAAAAATTGCTTTCAATATCATGTTTGGGTTTAATCATTAAGAGAACAAAATTCTTGCTAGCATTTGACTAATCTCTTCATTTGTCCCAAATTTACAAGTGATAAATTCATCTTCTTTGTATGGGCTCTAACAATGTAATTTCAACTCCATTTTTAAACAAGTGATACTTATTCTCAGACGAAGGAAAAATTTGCTTTCATATCATATAAATATGGGCTTCCCAAATACAATACCACAGATATCCAAAGGAATAAATCAAGCTTCCCACCTCATCAACAAATTTTGTAGTGATAGCAAACCCAAGTTTGGCTAACTTTCTTGTCACCTGTAATTTAGCATCATCACATATCCAACCAAGGTATGGTTTAGGATGTGGAATTGTTTCAATTTTAATTTCTAACAGCACTTCAGATATAAGGTTTGCTTTTGAGATCCAAAAGATCAAATAGAGTATCTATCTTGGTATGCTTTGAAAGAACCCTTATGTGAAAAATTTCAACTCTCTCTTTTTCTCGTCGAGTTACATTGAGATTACTATTACTTGAAGAACTAGTACTCTGCCATAGAACTATTACCTTGATAACCCATGGCTGTAATCTTTGTTTCATCACTCTGAATCGAAGCTAAATCATGTTGTATGTATTGCATCAGTCTTGACTTCCCTTTGTTGCCAAACTTTTGTCTTCTTTCTCGTGGATGAAGTTTCCAACAATGGTCTTCATCATGCACATCTTTGAACAATGTTTGCATGTAAATTTTTCTCCTCTTTCTTAACAGCAGCATTCTTTTGCCATTGCCCTTGAACTCTCTTACTTTGTCTCCATGACTGAAAGGTTGTTACCTCATGAGTTTCATCTTCCTCTTGCTTCCAAATGAGTGCCCCGAATAATAAACTTCATCTAGATTTGAAGGATTAAACATGAGTATGGTATGTCCTAAATATGTAAATCTCCAATGTATTTGAGTAAGTTTCAGAGAAGACAAATCTACTCCCAAACCAAAGCTCTTCTCATAAATTATTGAGTAAAGTTTTGCACATTTTAGTCCTAGCTTGTCTAAAATTTAATCCATAGTAGCTTTTTGCATATATTCCAATGGGTAAAATTGTCTTGAGAACAGAACAATAAATCATCTAAGAGGTTAAAATTTTACCATGTTTCTTCATGTCCCTTGAGTCTTGATTCCCACCAATGAGTGTTGCACTATCCAAACTTAAAGAAGCAAGCTGAATCTTTAGTTTCACTATCTTGAATTTTGTATCCTACAATACACCTCAATCTAACTTCTGGCGAATCCAATTATCTAATTTCTCAGCATTTACTTCTCCATTGTACATTGGCAATTCGAATTTAATATCAAGATTTAACAAAGGAATTTGTGAAGGAGTTTTACCATGTCCTTTTGGAGAATTTGGAAGAGGTCTTGAACTAGTAGAAGAAGAAGAAGAAGATGGAGGTGAGGGTGGTGGAGAAGCACCATTCCCTCCATTATCATTTGGATTTTTATTACCACTGTCTCCCTTGTGCTTTGAAGGGTTGGAGCCTTCACCTTGCAACCTTGTATTCCTTTCTTCCATAAAGAGTTTCATCATTTCTCTCATTTCCATAAAATCCTTTCTAAGATCTTCCTCTTCTATAGGAATATGTTCATGACTCCCTTCATGAGCCATACTTGGTGAATTCCTGCTTGAAGCTTGCGGTGATGATATAATCTTCCTTCTTGAAGGATGAGAACTTGGATCTACAAGTTGACCTTCTCCTCTTGTGAGTTTCAACCTTGTGAGCATCAGAAAACAAAACACTTGCAAATAATCAAGTCTCCAAAAACCTATGCTATGATACCAACTTGATCTAAAAATGATGAAGACTTGTATTCTTGAAAATATTTGCAAGTTTTAATTCATGTGTTCAAATGAAAATGGATCAATTTTGCAAACACAACTTTTATAGAAATTACACATTCAAGATGTATATAAACAGAAGAAAATAACATTGAACAGAAAACACATAACACAACAAATGATAAAGGAGTTCACCCCTCTCTTGGGCTACATCTCTTGGTCCAGCTTCCAATGGATCTTTTGTATTATTTGCTCAAAGTGATCAAATATGTGCTTTACAATGCTCAAAATGCCAAATAGATGGCTCCAATGGCTTCCGAATGTCCAAAAACCCCTAGCTAGGCTTTTTCGGCACCTTGTTTGGCCAAAAATTGAAGAAGATAGGCTTCCTGGAAGTTTCCCTTCAAACCTGTTGTCTCTGGATCGCCAAAATGCACCCTTGCCTCCTCAACCTAGCCCCCACGCACATATATGTGTAAAAACCCAGCACCGGGTGCAACCGCACAACCGGTGCGAACTGTAGGATGGTTACGTGCCTTGGCCCCTAACCACTAAGGCCGAGGGCACATGGTCCACCATATGACCGCATGCATATATATAAAGGGCCAAAGGTTTAAACGGTTAGAAAGGTGTGCCCGTGGTCACATCGTATACACATAAGATCGAGGCTCATACAAAAAGGGGCTATATGATAAATGGTCGGAGGTTGTTATCCATAATTTTGGTCGTCATGATGATGGTGTATTCAGGCTCCTCATTAGGACTTTCTCCTGAGAAAAGTTACCTGTATCTCTTTCCAGAAATCATAGTTTTGAGGAAGGTTCACAGGCTTCCAATACATTTGCCTGCGAGAATGCATGATTCTCGCAGGCTACCTTAATCTAGGGTGCGAGAAGTTCGCACTGTGCCTAACTGTTAGGGTGCGAACTCTTTCTAAAGAAGGGAAAAAAATAAATTCTCGAACCTTCTAGAAGAGAATCTTCTAGAAGGATGAGATGGCATTCGAATGGATATCTAAGTACTGGCTTTCCAGATATTTTGGGATCATTCCTATCTAGGTAACTAATTCATTCTCTCCTATATATTGAGGGGATTCTCATGGAAAAGGTTAGAATCAAACTAGCAAGAGATTTATTGGAGAATTAGTGAAGGACTGTGTGAAGGACTGATGCTACAGTAGCCAAGAACTCTAGCAAGGTTATCAAAAGTGGTTGATCTTCTTCATACAAAAGGAGCAAGTGTGTGTGTTGAAGCCAAAGGCCATCAAAAGGAGGTTTGCAAACATCAAGGCTCAGGTTGTAAACTTTGCTTTCAATCAATATAATACAGTAATATGTCTCTTTCCCATAAAGCTAATGTCACTTTATTGTATAACTCCTTGATCATATACTTAGATTGATTATTGAATATGTTGAGTTGTCTTCACTTTGATTGGTTTGTATTGTTGTGATCTTGACTTCGCAGGTTTAAAACTTACAATCACAAGGTATGTCCATGATTCTTGCCTCCTAGTTCATTCAATAGTCTAAATTTAGGGAAAGAGTATTATTCTGTCCTACTTTGTTCTAGATCCAGGTGGATCTAGGGAGATCGGTTTGTGTCCGTACTTACAGATTAATCCTGAAACAGAGGCACACGCCGGAGGTTCTATTGTATATACATAAGACCCGGTCAGGGCTAAGCCCCGGCCTGGACGGTGCCCCAACCCACAACATATTTCAATTTAAATAAATATATTGCCATATATATAATAACAAACATGTGGTGGCACGCCAGTTGGGTGGCCCTTCCCAAGGCTTTACCCCCATCCAAAGGTCACGGGGTTGAATCCGGCCAACGACATAAGTTTTAAGCCAACGCCAGGGTGACACATGGCAGCCATTGAGTGGGCCACGTGTCAGCATTTCATTCGTCGTCAATGACACATGTCAAATGCCAACTCGTCCACAGTCCTGCCAACCAAAACCTGCCATGTGTCGTACGGCCCTGCCATGTGTCGTAAGGCTCTGCCACGTGTCATATGGTCTTCCACGTTAGCATCCGTACGGACTGTATGGACTGTACAGTCAGCACATTTTTTTTGCCTGTTTGTCGTTTTGAACAGAATGCAATATCTCTCTCATTCGACGTCCGTTTGAACCCAAAAAAGTTGCGTTGGGTTCGTGACAACGAGGCCTACACTCCCGTTTGATTTGAAGTGATACCATGCACTTTGAATTTTTGAGAAAAAATTGATCCCCTGGATCACATAGCGTGTTGAAAATTAACATGGTATCAGAGATTGGACTCTGAGAGGGAGACCAATTTCAGATACACAATAGTTTATGACAACAAATCTATTAGATCCAATTTGCAACAATGGGTGTTTAAAGGACCAAACACAAATCCACAATGTTTTGTATCAAATATGTCAGATCTGCAAGATCTCTATAGATCTATAAATCAACAGTGAAATTCATTTGGTGCTTAAGACACGAAGGATTGTGACTCAAGATAATCTCAACAAGGATGAAGAAGGAATTTCATCTAGAGATCGTCTCAAGAGATAACAGATATATTGGAGTCAATGACTCAGAGAGAGAGAGAGAAAAGAAGGATTTTTTCTCAAGGAGATCTTAGCATGGGTGAAGGACTTTCACCTAGAGACTAGTTCGATCCATATGAGAAGAGAAGCAAGGTGGGAAGCAACATACATATCTGGTAACAAGGACAGATATGGGAATATATGAGCCACAGGAGCCATAGTACAAGGCCATACATTAGTATCATAGGCGTTAGGTTGCATGTGTTGGACGCATTTTTTATTTTCTCAATGGGAAGATAATATGGCAGAGGACAAGGAGCAGGAGGCTCGGAAGGGAGAATAACATTCAGAGACTTCTAGTGTGGGGATTCAATATTCAGGTGGGGAGGATGAGTTATCCCATTCCATCTTTGTAAGGAGAGCCAAATGGTTCATGAAGACATTGAGGGATGCTCAGGATCATGTTAAGGAACCTAGGAGCATATTTAGGGAGAGCAGGGCTCCGAGGAAGTTTCCAAAATTCATGGTGATAATGAGTAACATCAATTATTTTGAGTCTTCCAGTATTCAAGAAGTAGCATACCAACAGGTTTGGAGGGATTTCATGGGGTAGGATGATGTGTGGGACATTGCACCAAAATCGAAGGGACAACTAGTTCCAAGTGGTTCTTCCAAAAGGACCTTCCTCGTGAAGAGGAAGTGTTGATGTTTGTAGCATCAGATAGGTACTTCCGCATAGGTTTAAGTGTCTATACATGTGGAAGTCATCCAAATCCTTCAACCTTGGTAATTTAATTTAAATTAAAGGAATTATTAAAGTAAAGTGATTTTTATAATTAAAGTGAATTTAATTTAATGGAATGCTAAATTTACAAGCATTAGTGAATTAAATGAGTCTTAGTCATTGATCTCAAGTGAGGTGAGATATAATCTCAACCATCAATCACTTTGGATATTAGGGTTATGTTTGATTATTTAATAACTCAAGATTATAAAAGCAAGGCTAGGTGAAGGAGAAACACATAGGAGCAAATAAGGACTTTTGCTCATGTGCTTGAGCATCCACTTAGGAGCAAAGAAAGAATTTTGGTCAAGTGATTTAGTCACAAAGGATTGTGACTCAAGGGGATCTCGGATAGGTGAAGAAGGATTTTAATCTAGAGATCAAGTCCAAAGGAGGAAAGTGAAAAGGTGCAACAAGAGAAGAAAACCCAACAACCAGGAATCGAAGGACAACTTTCTAGATAGTCCAACAACAAGATTTGAGGTACCAACGAATAGATATAGTGAAGATATAAAGTATTAGTAGGAAAATCTTACAAATATTAGAACCAACATGAAAATATCACAGATCTGAGGTACCAACGGACAAATCTACCAGATCTTAGGTACCAACAAACAAATATAGTGCATATATGAGGTACCAGCGGCTAGATATAGCGGATATGAGGTATCAGTAGGTATATATGAGGTACCAATGAATAGATATAATGCATACCTGAGGTACTAGTGGGTATATATAGAAAATATGAGGTATCAATGGATAGATCTAGTGCATATTTGAGGTACCATTGGACAAATCAAGTAGATTTGAGGTATCAACATGTAGATCTAGTAGATATGGTACCAATGGACAGATCTAGTGCAGATATGAGGTATCAACGAGAATATCTAGCATATTTGAGGTAAAAATTGGTAGATCTAACAAATCTGAGGTACCAGTAAGAAGATATAGTAGATCTGAGGTACTGGCAGGAAAATATTGCAGATCTAAGGACCAACAGGAAGATCTTGTAGATCTAAGGACCAACAGTGAGATATAGTGCAGATTTGATTGTCCAACAAGAAGATCTGGGAAGACCAGGTACAGGGTTTCTTCAGGGCTAGAGTTGTCAAGTTTATTGTAATTTGTACTTTTCCTTAGTGGTTCATTTTCCCAGTAAGGGAGCCCTTATAAGCTTGGAAGTTATTTGAATAAATAGTTAATTTGAAGGGAATAATTTTTATGTGTTGTGTAAAGTTTGGTTTCCACATTTTTTCTTCCACTATCTTTATTTCCAGAATTATATTTTATTTGTTGCACTGTAATTTGATTACAAACAAGGAAATACATAAGGTAATAATCTATATAGGTGTTGGGAATTAAGATTTCAACATGGCTTCAGAGCATGTTGAAAATTAATGTATAGTTTCATTCTCCTTAGCAATTGAAGAATGCCAACAAATATCTATTCTCCTCCATCCATTTTACTATGATATTGGAGATAAAGGGCTTCCATGTTCTAGCTCTTGCAATTAATTAAATAGTTTCTAATTTTGCCGAGCAACTTAGTGGTTGTTGAAGCCACATACACAACAGATTGGTGGTTTTCCCATGGCCATACAAAACAAGTCAATGGAAGTGAGTTTGCACGTTGTACCTGTTTGCCCCTGTGAGACTATAAACATTTTCTGAGATAATTGTGAGGCCATACAAGTTGCACACACCATGCGTCTGATTGACTTTATTTCCCTTGATCCATATGAATGTTGTTGGGTGTATTAATGTCTCCTGGCATCTACATTGGCTAGGCATATGTTTCAAGTAGTTGGACGTGAATCTAGATGTAGAGTCCCATTATGAAGTGAGACTACCAATTCTTGTTTATCTTCTTTCCTTCGATTGCGTGGCATTGTTTTCAAGTCGTTTTTAGACTATAATGTATTAATTTGGCATGGCATATCATAGATTAAAAGGTATGGAATTGGGTTATGGTTGTATGAATTGCTATCTCCTATTGACGCCATCATATATATGTCGTGACAAATGGTTATCTCACATGTTAGTTAAAGGCCATCTCCCACGTCATATAAATCTGTTTTACACAAGATTTAAATAATTTCATTTCCATGTATGGTATAGTTAAGTTCCATTTTAGGTGTGCCTTATTGAATGGTATTTGATTTGAATTTCATTTGAGTATAAACACCGGAAAGTTTGATTTGGAGCATGAACACATACTACTGATAAGAGCGAGTGAATGGTCATCGAACGGACTTTTAATTTTGCATCCAAACACTACATAGAATAGATATTCGAGTGGACAAGCTAATGGACGAATTCAATGTTATCAATGGCATCTCAATATTGATAACTCTTACAAAAACAAGAGGGTTGGATAGAACTCTTGTTGTGTGAAACATTCTTACTTGGCCACTACCTTTCCAACGCAAGCACATACAAATAGAAGTATTGGTGCAGCTATAATACTGAGCAATAAGGAGGTATCCATGTCCACACATTACACATGTGAGAAATCATATTTGAACCCTTGAACAGAGTTCTTGCACAAATGGAATCAAAGGCTGTGTCATTCAATTGACTCTTGAGAACATAGCATTTCAAACACAAAAGAACTCAATCCTTGAAGCAAAGAATCATATCCAATCCTTGTGTTCTTGTCTAGTGACAACAATTGACAAACCAACTCAAAATATTATTTATTATTGACATTGTTAGTTGGTTGTTGTGTGCAGGCTACATTGAGGACATAGATCTCTGTACAATATTGAGAATACAGGTCATATTTTAATTCCACAAAGGATCCATGTTGGTGAAGCGCATGGGCTGCAAGAAATTTCAAAGAGAAATGATGAGCCTCCTCAATAATGGCATAAAGAATGAAGATGTGGTTAATGGTCCGATACTCCCAAATGGAATCCTACATGCTTTATGGCTCTAAGGTACCTCCTATATAGCTCATACAATAACCACATATGAAGTACTGTAACATAGAACTCAGTGAATGTGTGTATAATCATGATGATTATGTAATTGTTAGGGCCTAAAGTAACCCCCAATTTAAATTTTTTTGGATGATATGGTGAGACCATTACAAAGGGAAATTGAAACAAACAACATGATTAAAGAAATCAAGAACATGGATTCAAGTCAAAAGAGTGGATACCATGCTTGAGGAGATTATATTTAAATCCTTCCTTGTGATCAGCCTTGCTAGTGCTCATGATCCTAATGACTTTCCAAATGTCTCACCATGAGAGATAAGATCATTTTGTTAATGTCCAATAAGTGACAACAAAGTTGGTCAATGAGACTCAAAAGTACAACGAATATAAATACACAGAGGGAGTGAGAAAGCAACTCTTATCACTCCTATATTAAAGCAAAGAAAGATCTAACTAACTAGTAAAGAGAAACACAATAAATAGAGAAAATATGAAACCATGTTGAGCATACAATGTTTAAGTCAACATGTGTTGTGGATAGAAGAAAAATGAGGAGATAGAGAGAGAGATAGAGAGGATGGCTCCCCATCTGAGTCATCAATTACCATGAAGTGACCAATACACTGCCTGATGAAGTCATCTTGAGAGTATTCAGGCTAAGCGGACCTAGTCGTACAATCTTGAGGGAGCCTTGGATCAATGAGGCACATCACTCCTACCATCCAAGGTTGAGGATAAGAATCTTTACACTTCTTGAGCTAAACTTGGGAGTAGTACTCGATGCATAGAATATATAGAAAGAAGAGAAGGGGAAAGTAAGAGGCTTTTCAAGGGCATCATAGAGGGAGGTAGTATGTGAGAACAAGGAATGACAATATAAGTTAGGTCAGAGACGAATGTATCTAAGGAAAAGGGTGTTAATAAATAGACCAAACAAGACAAGAACTTGGAAGAAAAGGATGTAAGCCATATTCAACATTTGTATTCATCTCATGATCTCAATTTATAGTGCATTTATTTGACCACCTCTAGATCTAGATCTCACTGAAAAATCATCAGTGAATAATGACAACACCTTATCAGTAGATAAGGATGACAACTCATAAGAATGTGGTCTCATACTTTGTGATTGTTTAGGGACTCAGTCTAAAATTCCCCCCCTCAATCACAAGTATGAAAAATTATACCAGTAAGGCGACATGAACTAGCGCTTAAACTGGTATCATATTCAATCTTAAATCTGAAACTTTTGAACTAGGCTTCGATGAAGATATGCCTGAAAAAACTACCAAATATAGATGTTGAATGGTTCATATAAAATGAACATTGAAAGAGACTAGATTTTTTGGAAGTGAAAAACTACCATGTTTGAACATTCCCTAATTACTTGATCATTTGCCAAGTAATTTGGCTAGAAGAAACTAGAATCTTTTTCTATTTGGTGAACAAATATAATCACCATTATGTTATCAATGAACAAATAATTTCACCAAAGTTCTCTATGAATTTAAACACAATTAGGTGTCTATCAACATCCCAATGAATAGTTGAGGAGATGAGTTGCCATGCTAGAATTCCCAAATGTTGATTGATTTTTGTGATTGAGAGGACTTAGAACCTTGAATCATGACTATCATCATTGATATTCCCCCCTGTCAGGTGCAAGGAGAGAATATTGTTGAAGGGATCCAAGCTTGATCTTTGGATTCTTCTATTCTTCAATTATATCTGGTGGTTTTTGGATGAACACTAACCATTTTGACTTGATTAATGTGGTGGTTTTGGTTGACCACTAACCATTTTGATTTCATCAATGTACTCCCCCCCTTTAGGTGCAATAGAGTACCATTTTATTAATGTACTCAATTTCCAATTTTTAGAATGGGCCCTAGTCATGCCCAAAATCTTCATCTGTAACAATTGTTTGAAATTTATCTGCTTTTGTATCTTCTTTATGCAAACAAATCTTGCATTTGAACTCGACGGTAAGACTTGTGCACAAATTTGACTTGTTGATTCCATCGTTGTTGGGCGCAACCCTATTTTGAGAAGGAAGTCTATTTTGGGCGTAGCCCTATTTTTTAGAAGGAAGTTTATTTTGGGCGCAAGCCTATTTTTGGCAGAAATATATGTTTTGGGAAAGACCTAATTTTGGAGCATGTGCAACATGTGGCAAGAAAGAAACATACATAAAAAGAAGGAAAAACAACATGCAGAAGGAAAAGCAACATGGCACGCAAGCAGACAAGCCTTACTGTGATAGGGTTAGGGTTTTTGACAAAGATTGTAATGACTATAATCCTATAAAGTAGTATAAATAAGGACCTAGGAGGTCTAGGTCAGGGAGATTTCAGTTAAGGATTGAGAGTTAATTGGTTGGAACACTATTGGTTGTAATAAGTCTTGTAGAAGAGTCGAAGAAGTTAGTCTTTGAGGGTTAGGTCACAGGCTAAGGATCTTGGTGTGATCTAGTCAGCCTCACAGAGGGTTCTTACCCTCATTTTGATTGTATTACTGAATATGTAATGCAAGCAGTGCGGTATTTTGCAGCAGAATCAATAAAAGAGCAGAGAAGCTAGATATTTGTGGATGTATCCCCAGGAGGGGGTGAACCGTGATAAACCTTGTGTTTTGTGTGATTGTTAATGAATGCTTTAATTTTTGTTGATCATTAGCTTAAGAATGAATGGTTAAAGTAGTTATATCAGCATGCATGCATAGGTTTAAAGATGAATAAATCATAGAAGTAGATGAAGGTTTAACAAAGATAATGCATAAGGAAGAAATAACCCAATCACAATCCCCACTCATTCCTAAACTGCAAACACATGAGTATTGCAGTCCCCCAAAAAATCTATCTCGGGTGAGACTGCGTCATGCACCCTGTGCATGGCTTTGCCTTCTGGTTTACCAGGAGGGATGATAATTTTGAGGGTTTTGTTGGAAACTTGTTTGAGATCAAAACTTGGGTCAGCCCAAGAAGAAGAAGATCATAACCAAAAAATGGTTATGTTGTTGGCTGGAACTGCACAGGATTGAGTGGATGGGATTTGTGGAAGAAACATGTGGAGCATGAAAGTATAGAAGGGAATTTTCAAGCCATGGCATCCAACGAAGGAGACGATTGAAATATGGTTGAAAACAAAGGAACTTGAGTTGGCGCAGAAGGACAACAAAAACCCCAAGTTAACACTGTGCAAATATCTCGAAAAATACATGTTTAACGACTTGCATGAGGTATTTTTCTGTGATTTCCCTCATTTGTTGTAGGAGTGGTTATTGAGGTTAAAGGAAAACCACCCTACAAATTGAAGCAGGCAACTAGAGTGGAATCCTGTGGAGATCACGCAGTTATGCGCACGGTAGATTTTTGGTTAGACAGTATTGTTGCAGGGTTTATCACCGAATTTGCAGTAGATACCACGAAGTCCTACACCACAACAAAATAGTATTTTGTAAAAGGACCCAGAGGTAGGTACATTATATCGTTGTATAATTCATTCAATATTTTATTGTATGACAACAGTGTGATCACCATGGAATTAGACAACTAAACTTCCCTACGTGCATGTGGAAAGGGGAGAAGCACTGACAGGAGGTTGAGAAATGGAAATGGAGATGGATAAGGGAAAGAAGAAGAAGGAGATGGACCCAATCATGATGGAATAGGATTAGATAAAGAAGATAATGGAAAAATATGGAAATACACGCAGCAAAATACCTTACCAATATAAAATGAATAACAAGAAGAGAGCCATAGTCAATAGAGAGGGCTTGGCGAGCGAAGAAGAAGAGGTAGAGGATCTCTGGGCTATGGAGCAGATTGAGGAAATCATGTGCACAAAATATGAAAGGAAAATAGGAGTTCTAGGGTCAGGAACAGAAGGAAGAACTCCAATCCATATCACTGTCAATGTGGAACCTACAACCCCATGTGCGACTAGTACACTAGAAATAACACCAACGTTTAGACAACCAAATTTTAGTGGAAGAAAAGAAACAAGACAGGGATCCAATCAAGGAAAATCAATTGGGGGAGCAATTTTAGGAAGTAATAGTCAATTATCTACACCATGTGGAGGCAATAGTTCAACACAATTCAAAATGGAAAGACATGATCCCACGATTAGATTACCAGAATTTCGAGGAGAGGCATCAGAGGACCCTGAAAAACACGTATTCATTTTTGATAATATATGGGAAGCAAAGAAAATCATAGATGAGGATACAAACCTCACGTAGTTAGCTATCACACTAAGAGACCACGCGTTGGACTGGTACATGAGCCTGGATATAAACAATCCATAGGGAGTACCAAAGACTATCGTAGACATGAAAAAAATATTGGTAAACGAGTTTGAGAAGCTAAGCTCAGAAGACTAGTACATGAATGAAATGATTGAAATAAGGAAGAAACCAGGTGAGTCTATTTGGGAAATTTATTAGAGGTTCAAACACCTAAAATGTAAGTTGAAATATACAATTATCGGCATGCAACATAGGAACTTATTTGTGAACTCATTGTTACCACACTTGAAGTATCCTTTAAGATATAAAAAGTTCCAAACTCAGGCAGAGGCTTTGCAGACAACCCTGCAACTGGAAGAGAACCAGTATCAGTAGACAGATCCAGCAATAGAGGAGATGAAGGAGGATTTGAAGAATATAACATTTCAACTTAATCAGGATAAGGGCAAAGAGAAAAAGAAAAGGTGTTTGGTGTACGTTATGCAGGAAAGAAGGACACCATAAGAACGAATGTCCAACTTTTGCGCAGTACATGGAAACAGGGGTGCCAAAACCATTTCCAACAGGAGGACCATGGTGTGAGATTTGTAATATGCATGAGCATGATACATATCATTGTCCAAAGTATAAGACAATACCAAAAATTTCATATTGCAATTTTTGCAAATCAGTGGGTCATGATGATAAGGATTGTAGAATGATGGAGCTGATGAGAGAAAGAACTTTAGATAATTCTAGGGTGCAAGAAGAAATGATGACAGGACAAGATGCACCTCAATTCATCCAATTACCACCACCATACAAAAATGTGCAATCGTAGTACAATAATGTGTAGCCACAATACAACAATGCACAGCTGCAATACAATAATGCACAACCATAGTATAACACTGCACAGTATAACCAGGTACCCTAGTACAATGCACCGTGAGGAGATCGAGGTGGATACAGAGGTGGAGGACGAGGCATAGGAGGATTTGGATGAGGCAGAGGACCAGTAGTGTGCCACAACTACCAACAACCAGGACATTATGCAAGGGATTGTCCACTTCCACTAACGACATGTATGTAATGTCGCGCAACATACCATGACACAGAATATTTCCCAACACTCTTGGGAAAGATCCAAGAAAAAAGGAACCAAAACAACCAGAACATCTAGTGGATTTCTGCAGAAGCCAGGGATGATAGGAGAAACATCAATATAGTCACTCGAGGAGGAGCTAAGACAGGAACTAATGTAGCAAAACAAGATCCAACTCAAAACCAATGGGTTAAGAAGAATATTGAGCCACAGAAGCAGTTTGACATGCAGAAAGAAAATGAAACATTTAAGGATGTCATACAAGAGTTTCTCAAGAAGAATTTTGCGTCTACATCATTCGCGCAACAAACTTAGAACCCACCAATGTACGACATGTCATCCTTAATGGACTATACCAGTAAAGGACAACCTTTAGAGAAAGTAAGTACCATAAAGACTTTTTTACAATCCCGTGTTAAGTTATTGAATGATCCATCATCTGTTAAGGTTTTAAAAAATATGCTAGAAAGATGCAACACAGAGGTAGAAGGGAAGTTAGAGAAGAAAATAATCAATCATCTCCATACAAGAAAAAGGACAAGCAGAGAATTCAAAATGAATTCCAACATTGGGGATTTCAACATGGGAGATATTATACTGGATTTAGGCTCTGAAGTAAATTTCTTTCCTAAGAAGACATGGAAGTGGATAGGAGAACGGACATTAGGCTATTCACCTGTCCATTTGAAACTAGAAAATCAACACAGAGTGTTACCAATTGAAAGGATTAAAGGTGTAAAAATAGATTTGGATGGAGTTCACACTATGGAATATTTTGAAGTGATAGAGATAGTAGATGGCATAAGACCTTATGCAACATTACTTGGATTGGACTAGGCATTCGATAACTAGGATATAATCAACCTGAAGAAACGAAAAATGACTTTTGAATCAAGATAATATAGATTCATAGCACCATTGGATCCTTCAGAAGGATAAAGGTTTGTAGAGGCGACTTGTTTGGATCTGGAAGAAATAAACCAATTGTACAGAACCATTGCACGAGAAGAGGATTATGTTAACCCAACTGCAGATGGGATACTCAGCTGGAGAAGCATTACATCATGTGCTTCTGAATCAGACATAGGTTTAGAGAATTGTCAACAACGATTACATGAAGTTTCCACAAGGAGGTGTGCAAGAATCGACTACGTGGTAAGATGGGTTGGTACAGAGATAAGAGAACCTCCTAATTTTCATGGGCTAAATGACTTAAAGGAATTCTTGACAAAATATGAAGAGGAAGTGTTAGAAAATTAAAGGATCTTAGCCCTAGATATTGGACTCAAGGAAACACCTACAAGATGGTGGGGTGTGCACAAAGAAACAATTTAGTACTGGTATCAGTGTAAACGACTACTGCACATTAGATTTGGCACAAAACAAGGGAGCAATAAAATGCATAAGTACGATGAGAAAGAAACACCAGAGGAACACTTGGAGAGGTGCAGAACACAATGGAGGATAACACCACTAGAGGAATGGCCTCATCACTTTATTCATACATTGGAAGGGATCCCAGGGAACTGGTACATAGAAGAAGAGATGCGCAGAGGCACTATAGAATGGACAGGATTACAACAAAACTTTGTAGTAACCTTTTCATTCGAGCATGAGAACCCCAACATTGATTCAGCGTTGAAGTTGATATGGGGAGTGATATTTTTTTATGAACCAGAGGTTGAAATCATAACAGAATATCAAAAGCAGAACAAACAAATAGTCAAAGAGTTACTCTCATGTTATCATGTCGAAGAGGAAGCACCCAATGAAGATGATCCACACAACATTCAAATTACAGAGATTGAAGGAGAGAAAGAGGTGGAAGGTCCATCTCTTGAGTCAAAGGCATTTGTTGCACCAATCAAAGTTAAGAAAGTCAACATTGGGATGAATGACAACCCTAAAATGGCAAGTATTAGAGACTATTGGGATGAGCAAACAATAGAAATAATAACAGAGTTACTGTGTGAATACAATGACATGTTTCCAATGACCTTTTTAGAGATGAAAGGCATAGTATGGGAGCTAGGTGAGATGAAGATACCCCTCAAACCTTAGGCTAGACCTGTCACACAAAGACCTTACAGACTGAATCCAATGTATAAGCAGAAAGTGAAAGCAGAAATTGACTGAATGTTGGAAGTTGGCATTATAGAACCAGTAGAGGAATCTAAATGGATCAATCCCATGGTAGTCCAAGAAAATAATCAAGGGGGGATAAGGATTTGTGTAGATCTGAGGAAAATCAATTATTCTTGCTTACATGACCCTTTCCCTACCCCTTTTACAGATGAGGTCTCAGAGAATGTGGGAGGCCAGGAAGAATATTCATTCATAGATGGATTCTCAAGTTACCATCATATCAAAATAGCTCCAGAGGATAGGTCTAAGACTACTTTTTCTACAGAATGGGGATCCTACAAATATACAGTCAAGCCCTTTGGATTGAAGAATTCACCCGCTATCTTTTCAAGGGTATTCATAGCTGTTTTTAAGGAATTCATACATTATTTTATAGAAGTATATTTTGATTATTGGACTGTATATAGTCTTTTGAAGGACCGTGTAGAAGTGTTAAGACTAATGTTGGAAATATGCAGGAAATGTCAGATATCATTAAACATTAAGAAATGGATTTTTGGTACACCTTTTGGGATATTGTTGGGACATATAGTGTGTAAACAAGGTTTATTGGTTAACCCTGCTAAGATTGTAGTCATTGTGAATTTACCACCACCAAAGTCAGTGTGCCAGTTAAGAGAAACACTGGGACATACAGGCTATTACAGGAAATTTATAAAGGCGTATGCGCAGATTACTACACCAGTGGAAAAATTGTTAGAGAAGGACACCAGATTTCAGTGGAATGAGGACTGTTAGAAAGGATTGGACACTCTAAAGGAAAATATGGTGACAACACCTATATTAGTATTTCCATATTGGGAAAATACATTTCATGTGCATGTAGATGCATCATTCATAACACTTGGAGCAATTTTGGCACACCTAGGAGAAGGGGACTTAAACCATCCTATATCCTTTGCAAGAAGAAAGTTGTCAGAATCTGAGAAGAAATACAACACCACAGAAAGAGAAGGCCTAGCCATTGTATATGCACTTCATAAATTCAAGCAGTATTTACTGGGTAAACACTTTAAAATGTTCACAGACCATTCATCCCTCAAATATCTAGTCAACAAGCCATGTTGGGGGGTAGGATTTGTAGATGGCTATTATTATTATTCCAATAATTTGATTTTGAAGTGATAGTCAAACCAGGGAAGCTGAATGCAGGACTTGATCACCTATCAAGAATAACCAATAGAGGAGAACCTACTAACTTGGAAGACAACTTCCCTGATGCATAGTTATTTTCAGTACAAGTAGTTGTTGAATACTTCATTGATATTATTGAATACTTAAGTACAGGAGTTGCACCAAAGGACTTTAGCATTGTGCAGAAGAAAAACCTGGTAGTCATAGCTACAAACTATCAACTCGTTGCAGGTCATTTATACAAGATGGGTGCATATAGCATTTTGAGAAGGTGTGTATTGGAACATGAACGACCCATGATTTTAGCAAAAGCTCATGAAGGTATAGCTGGAGGACACTATGCAGGAAAAGATACCATGCAGAAGGTATTTCACACATGATTATGGTGGCCAACAGTTCATAAAGATTCCAGGGAATATTTTTAGAACTATGATTTATGTCAGAGGGTTGGCAAACCCAACGGAAGATATGAGATGCCCCTATGACCACAAGTAACTCTGCAGGTATTTGTCAAATGAGAAATATATTTTGTTGGACCTATTAATCCACCAACAAAAAGGTCAAGATCTAGATATATCATTACTGTGGCTGAATACTTAACAAGATGGGAAGAAGCATCACTAGTCAAATATTGTAGCGCAAAGACAACAACACGCTTCTTATTTGAGAAAGTGATCACCAGATTTGGATGTCCCAGGATTTTGATGAGTGACCAAGGAACACATTTTATTAATAATACCATCAAGGTTATGACTGAGGAGTTTGAATTCTATCACCAGAAGAGTACACCATATCATCCTTAAGCAAATGGGACAGTATAATCTTTCAATAAGATTTTGGAAAATGATTTGACTAAGATCTGCATTATTAACATGGATGATTGGGACTTGAAAATACCAATATCATTATGGAAATACAGGACCACATGCAAGAGTTTGGCAGGACAGACACCATTCATATGGGTCTATGGACAGGAAGCAGTGGTGCCATTAGAATTTATGGTACCTAGTCTGCGCATAGCAATAATTACCAACATGACAGAAAGAGGCGCAGTATAGGAGAGGTTAAGTCAATTAATGGAAATGGAATAGGAAAATATTCTTGCAGGATTTCACCAAGAAGTACAGAAAGAAAGGGACAAATCCTGGCATGACAAACATATGAAAAAGAAAAGTTTTAAGGAGGGAGACTTAGTTCTTCTCTATGACAACACATTTTTGCAACACACTGATAAGTTTAGAATGCATTGGCTAGGGCCATATGAAGTAAATATTGTCACATATGGGGGATGTGTGCAGCTAAAGGACTTAGGAGGAACATAACTGAAAGGAATGGTCAACGATAGTCGACTGAAACTATACAGGGATAGTCAAACTACTAACTCTTAAAAGCTACAGTGCAGTAAGAAACTCATGTATATAGTGTACTATAGTAGATTTTAGGAAAGAAAATTGATAAAAAGAAATAAAAAGGGGAAAAAGAAGAAAAAGGAATAGAAAAATAAGAAAAACACAAAAAGAGGAAGAAGTTGACTGAACAACGGGAAAGTGGGAAAAAAGTCGCATGCAACAATTACTGCGACAACATAGAAAGACAATGCACTGGAAAAATTGCACTCGGTGCAAATGCACGAAAAAAGTGGAAAACACTTACGACCGGGTCTATAAAGTGCAGAAAGCACATGTTAGTTCAACACTTAGTGATTTTGGAGAAAAGAGAAATATACAAGTGTGTGCCCTAGATATAATTGTGTGGAGAAAAGAGCGAAGGTTTGAATCGGATAAAAGATGACAACACCAAAGTTTGGCGCCCCAGACCAGTACGTACGAGTTACCCGACAGGGCCAAAGGCAGAAGGAAAGGACGAGGGAGCTTGAGAACGTCGTCGAGCTTGAATATGTCACTACTTCTGATATAACGTCAATAATCCCAACACAAGTTGAGGAGGAAACATTGACAATGACACAAGGGGAAGTAGGGCATAGTTTTGGGACCCCAAATGATATTCCAAACCCTAATATCGAAACACCAAAGAAACTTGATGAAATGATGGGTCAACAACATGGTCGCGATGAAGAGGAAGTGTTGGTCGAGGACATCACCAACCAATCAGACTCTGAAGGGGAAGAAGATGATGTAGAAATAGCATAGGTAGGCCAATCCATTGTTGGGAAGAAAATAAATGTGCAAGACACCACAGACATTACTCTTCCATACCTCCAAGATGTAGTGGTCAATGTGGACGACGTGCTCAATAATTGTGTGGAGAAAAGAGCGAAGGTTTGAATCGGATAAAAGATGACAACACCAAAGTTTGGCGCCCCAGACCAGTACGTACGAGTTACCCGACAGGGCCAAAGGCAGAAGGAAAGGACGAGGGAGCTTGAGAACGTCGTCGAGCTTGAATATGTCACTACTTCTGATATAACGTCAATAATCCCAACACAAGTTGAGGAGGAAACATTGACAATGACACAAGGGGAAGTAGGGCATAGTTTTGGGACCCCAAATGATATTCCAAACCCTAATATCGAAACACCAAAGAAACTTGATGAAATGATGGGTCAACAACATGGTCGCGATGAAGAGGAAGTGTTGGTCGAGGACATCACCAACCAATCAGACTCTGAAGGGGAAGAAGATGATGTAGAAATAGCATAGGTAGGCCAATCCATTGTTGGGAAGAAAATAAATGTGCAAGACACCACAGACATTACTCTTCCATACCTCCAAGATGTAGTGGTCAATGTGGACGACGTGCTCAGAAAAGTACCAAAACTTAGATACTCGGACGATGATGTGCGTGATGCCACCAAATTCCTATATTTGGCCGAGGAAGCCTACCTAGAAAACATACGGGGAAATTGGACCCCTAGGAAAACCAATAATGGATCCAGTGCAGTGGATAACAGGGTTGTAGAACTCTAGGATAATGAACCTCCTAGACATACCGCACTTCGGGCGTGGTAAAAATGTTTGGCTTTGCGTCAAACAATTGTTATCACGGGTACATGGTGACATCCTTTGTATGGATAGGCCGGTATAGATTACGGGATTACCTACAGTAGGCGCACAGCCAAAGGAGTACTTGGACAACAAGGTGCACGAGAAGGAGATCCATGAGCCGGTAAAAGCATAATTTGGCACTAGCAGGGGAAACAGGGGCATTGTGCTCAAAGATATCAATGAAAATGCGATAAGTTTCGCCAACAAGCTCATGGCTTGCAATATGCTGAGAAAGTGCAGGAAAGAAGAGGCTCCAGCAGGAGTCATCGCAGTAGTTGCGCAGTGCACAAAGGGAGTAATGTTTAGTTGGGCGTCGTACCTCCTAAACCAAATTGTTATTGATTGTAGATATGCGTAGGATAATGGCACCGAGTTCCATTATTCTTGGCTCATCATTCTCATAGCTTTAGTAGGATGGCAAGAGCCAAAGTTTTCAGCCTTTCTAGATAGGAAAGGAAAGTGCTATGCGACCAGATATGAGTCCCTATGGCAGGCCAAGGACAATAAAAATCAGTAGGAAAATAACACAATATTTCTGATGCTGCTTGAATAAATAAAACAACACACAGCCAATGTGTGGCGCATTCCTGTGGAGGTAGTCCAGGAAACTGAAGGGATAGCCAGGTTTAAGGAATCCAGGCACCACATGTGGATCTAGGATGCAAGGGATCCAAAGAAGGCATGGCTGGAGATGAAATAATGTGTCACAAAGGAAGAAATTGATTGGATAATCATAGACTAGCTAGCACAGTGGAAGATTCCAGTAGAAAAATGAGCAACAAATCCAGTCGTAATGAAATCCACCAATCCCAAGGGGAAGGCGGAAGTAGGTCCCTCAGCAAAAAAAAAAAACAACCAAGCTAATAAAACTAGGAAGGTTGCAGCGTGGAATCAAGCGTCGGGAAGAAACGCAGTTCCAAAAAGACTAAGGAGGACAACAACAGAGACCAAGACAAACAATCAACATGATTCCAGAAAGGGGGACACATCTCAGGCTGGAGAGGAAAGGGTACATGTTACAACGATTGGGGCGTAGCCCTCATAGACAAAAAGGAAGACAGTCCAGGTAGAAGAGACACGCAAAAGAAGAAGTATACCATGGAAGACCTAGTCATCACCTTGACAGAGGATGATGCTAATTTCATCGCAAATAAGGTCCAGGACAAGGGGGAAGAGGTGGTACACGTGGTAGTTTCACAAAGAGAAGATATTATGGAAAAACTCATTGAAGCCCATGAAAATATACAACAATTATAGAGTCATGCAATACCACAGGCCACAACACAGCAACATGAAAAGACACAATGACCCCTGCACAAAAAGAAGGAGAGGAGATAGTTCAGCTAGTAGTGCAAGGCAGGGACACATTCACAATCACACGACAAATGGTCAAAATGGATCAAGAGACTACGTAGAAACCCAGGGGGGGAATTGACCATTTTGAGGTAGTCATGGCGCAGATACCCACCAAGGCATTATATGGACTCCAGTCTAGTATAATGCAAGAAGTACAATCCATAGCCCACGTGGATTCCACTAAATTGGAGGTGGGTAGGGGAGTCACCAAAATGTTACAAATCACCTGCAACCAATTGACCTCAGAGAAAGAGGAGGAGAAAGAACGAACTGACAAGCTAGAGAAGTGGCTAACAATGGTATATGACCACATCCCAGATAGTACGCAAGCACTAGAGAGGAGTGAAAAAGAAAAGATAAAAATCATTTCACGGATGATTGAGGAATATAGGCAAGAAATCAAGGAGCTAAAAGAAAAACGTAATCCTATGACTCCTCCTGAGGTTCGAGAATAGAGAGAACAACAATCCACACTCCAGATAGCGGAGATGGAAAAGGAAGCAAGGGAATTCATAGAAATGTTTGATAGAACTGAGTAGATTTGGACCATTTTGGAAGAGGATGAAAAGGTCCAACAGTTGGACCAACAAGAGGAGAAAATTAGCGCTTCCATACAAGAGTTAAAAAAACGGCAAAAAACAATGAGTATTATCGAGCACTTGAAGGGCACTCAGGAAATGAAGACTTTGTAGACAGAGTTAAAGACAACATATACGGATAAGCAAGAAAGACAAGCCCAATTAGAGCCCCTCCAGGAACAAGCAACACATATGATTGTGCAACTGGAGGAAGAGAAGATGAGCATGTCACAGGCACATTCAGAGAGCGCAACACTACTACAGGAACAGATAACATCG
The DNA here is from genome assembly GCA_010110895.2 of Picea sitchensis. Lineage (NCBI taxonomy): Eukaryota > Viridiplantae > Streptophyta > Pinopsida > Pinales > Pinaceae > Picea > Picea sitchensis. The sequence continues at coordinate 35,982 of SNQJ01S0066830.1, read as the reverse complement.
TAGATAGTCAAGGCGCTAATAGACAAAGCCGCGCAGGTGAAGGAAAAAGGAAAGGAACTAACAAAGAAGTTACATAGCTTGGAAAAGGTTGTACATGGAGCGTGCACCACCTAAGTGGCTCGGGACGAACCACATGTCAATGTTGGGGGCCTGTTGGGTGTAGGCCTATTTTGAGAAGGAAGTCTATTTTGGGTGCAGGGCTATTTTTGAGAAGGAAGTCTATTTTTGGCGTAGGCCTATTTTTGGGAGAAATATCTTTTTTGGGAAAGGCCTATTTTTGGAAAGAAAGACCTAATTTTGGAGCGCGCACAATAGGTGATAAGAAAGCAGCATGCAGAAACAGAAGGAAAAGCAACATGCAGGACGAAAAGTAACATGGCACGTAGGCAGATAAGCCTAACCATGATAGCTTTAGGGATTTTGACAAATATTGTAATGACTATAAGCCTATAAAGTAGTATAAATAAGGACCTAGTAGGCCTAGGTGAGGGAGATGTTAGTTAAGGATTGAGAGTTAATTGGTTGGAACGATACTGATTGTAATAAGTCTTGTAGAAGAGTCAAATAACTTAGTCTTTGAGGGTTAGGTCACATGTTGAGGAGCCCGGTGTGATCTAGTCAACCTCGCAGAGGGTTCTTACCCTCTTTTTTATTGTATTTGTAAGGTAGCTAGAGAGGTAGTGGGGGGGCCCAGAGGACCCATAGTGATAATATTGGAGGTCATTCAATGTAAGGTGGACTAGGTCCACTATATTATTAAATAAGGCCCACTATGGTAGTTAGATATAATAAATGTAAGAGGACTTCTTAGAAGGTTCTACTTCTAGAAGATTCCTCCTCTGGACTTCTTTGAAGGTTCTATTTCTAGAAGATTCCTCCTAGAATGTTCTTAGGTGATGGTAGAACCATAAAGGGGTTCAAGCAAATGTAATGAGATATGAAGAGAGAAATATTGTGTTTGGAGTTGAAGTCTATTAGGAGGTTGCCCCCCTCAAGAGGCAAGTGAACAGAGAGGACCCTTCCATAATAGGATCCACTTCATGGTGTTGCCCCACCTCAAGGGTTTGGTAATATCAAAGTGTTGTTTCTTCTATCTTGCTTTGTTCATTGTGTATTCAGCAAGATTTCGGGTGGTTATATTTGTATATCTATCTTGGTACTTAACAAGAATGTAAGGTAGCTACAGAGGCAGTGGGGGGCCCGTAGAGGGTCCATAGTGATAATATTGGAGGTCATTCAATGTAAGGTGGACTAGGTCCACTATATTATTAAATAAGGCCCACTCATGGTAGTTAGATATAATAAATGTAAGAGGACTCTTAGAAGGTTCTACTTCTAGAAGATTCCTCCTCTAGAATGTGTTCTTAGTGGATGGTAGAACTATAAAGGGGTTCAAACAATGTAACGGGACAAGAAGAGAAGCCATTGTGTTTTGAGTTGAAGCTCATTAGGAGGTTGCCCCTCAAAGAGGCAAGTGAAATCGTGAGAGGATCCCTTCCATAATAAAATCCATTGTACGGTGTTGCCCCACCTCAAGGGTTTGGTAATAATAAAGGTGTGGTTTCTTCTATTGTTTTGTGGATCTATTGTGTATTCAGTATTTGTAGTGATTATATCTTCAGATCTTGTATTGGTACTTAACAATTGGTAATGGCACTTTCTTTGGCCGGAGTTGTGGGCAAATATTTTTTATTTTTTGCGATTTTTTTTCGAGAAGAAAAAGAGGCCGCGACATTCCAAATATTTTCAGTATATTTCTGTGCAAATATCGCAGAAAAGGGTTGTAGATCTGGAGTTCCTCTCAGAAAAACAATCAAGTTGAAAAAAAAAAATCATCCAAAACGTGAGTCCCGAAGGTCAAGATATTGAGGTTTTAAAATCATATATTTTTCGTGGTTTTCTGGGGACGGCGGCGCGATTTATTTTTATTTCGGTAGCATTTGGAGGCCGAATTTTACCAAAAAATTACTGACTTGAGTTCTCACAATTTCACCCACTTCAAAAATTCAGCTGAAACGGAGTCCGGGAGGGGAAGTTATGAGCATTTTAAGTTCAATAGTTTTTAGGGTTTTTCCAGAAAAACCGCGATTTTCTGCCGAAACTTATTGGTCTATTTTTGAGTTTTTCGTGACGGCTGCAGAACCAGATGACTATTTCATCTCAAACCTTGAAAGAAATTTTGAATCATTCAGTTCAATTGGATGATATTAGATTGGATGCATTTGCACATGTTATTCAATGAATCTTGATTACTACGAAAACTATCATTGATAGCCTCACATATGGCCTCAATGATAGTTTTCAGAGTATTCAAGATTCATTGAACAAAATGCAAGAGATATTTCTTATGCGTGGCCCTGCTTAAGGAATATAATCAAGAAAGATATGCTTGGTATGATTTTTGAGGACGCATTGTGATGATTGGTATATGGATAGTTGTCATTTCTCGGGTGACAACCAATTTCCCATATTCTATTTGATGACTCTACTCAACCTTATGTAGAGAGAATCAATGTGACAATTTGGGAGCCAATGATTATTACCAATATCTATCCTGCATATTATATTGTGGTATTATTCCTTCCAGATCACATTTACCCTTTTCCACTATGTGGATGGATCTCTTATTTGGATCCACATGATAGGTGTCGGGCTTTGGAGCACTTGAGTTGGTTATTGGTTCCAAAATCTTCTACTTGGAGTCTTCACATGAGCACTTGGACATGTGGGATCCTGCTTACAATGGTGGTTGGACTCACTTCAACATGGTGGGATTTCCTTTCTCTACATGGGACTTCGGGCCTTCTTCAACATTACGGTCCACAATTATCCATGGGACTCTCGTATATATTAGGCCATCAAGCTGAGGACAACGCTTCATAAGGGGATGGAATGTAAGGTAGCTAGAGAGGTAGTGGGCCCAGAGGACCTCATATATAGTGATAATATTGAGGTCATTCAATGTATGGACTAGGTCCACTATATTAATAAATAAGGCCCACTCATGGTAGTTAGATATAATAAAATGCAAGAGGACTCTTAGAAGGTTCTACTCTTAGAAGATTCCTCCTCTAGAATGTTCTTAGGTGATGGTAGAACCATATAAAGGGGGTTCAAGCAATGTAATGAGATATGAAGAGAAAAATCGGTGCTCGGAGTTGAAGCTCACAGAGGTTGCCTCTAAGAGGCAAGGAATGTGTGAGAGGATCCCTTCCATAATAGGATCCATTGTGCTGGTGTTGCCCTACCTCGGGTTTGGTAATAATAAAGTGTGGTTTCTTCTATATTGTTTCAGGATCTATTGTGTATTCGTGATTTGTAGTGATTATATCTTCAGATCTTGTATTGGTACTTAATAGTATTATTGAAGATGTAATGCACGCAATGAAAGATTTTTACAAATGTAATCAATAAAAGAGAAGTGTACGAAGCCAGATATTTGTGGACGTAGATGCAAGAGGGGGTGAACCATGGTAAACCTTGTGTTTTGTGTGATTGTTAATTACTGTGTTTCTTTTTGTTGATCATTAGCTTAAGATTGAATGGTTAAAGTAGCTATATTGACATGCATGCATAGGTTTAAAGATGAATAAATAATAGAAGTAGATGAAGGATTAACAAAGATAATGCATAAGGAAGGAAGAACCCAATCACAATCCCCACTCATTCATAGACCATAAACACCTGAGTATTGCATCCCCCCATAAAAGTTATCTTGGGTGAGACTGCACTGTGCACCATGTGTGCGACGTTGCCTTCTAGTTTACCAGGAGGACCGATAGTTTTGAGGGTTTTGTTGGAAGCCTGTTTGATATTAGAACCTGGGTCAGCCCAAGAAGAAGAAGATCAGAACCAACAATCGCCAAGAACTAATCCAACCATTAATGAATTGTTTCTGTTTTAGATTTCTTCATCTTTTTACATCTATCTAAATGATGATTTTTCTTCCCACAATGAAGACAAGGATGGAAATCAAAACACCAATTCTTCATGTAACCAACTCGATGACAATTTTGGCACTTAACATTCTGATGTTGAACTGCAATAGGTGAAATGGAATCTCCTTGAAGGAATCCTACACTTTGGAAGTAGATTGGTCTAGAATTGTCGAGAATATGAAAGGAAACTTCTTTATCATATCTTAGTCCTATTATGTATTTATTGTTGTGGATTTCTTCCCAAGGTCTGATGATAGGATTTGAAATATTATTCTGAATCTATTGCTTGAAAATCTATGGAATTTGGTTTACCTTATGTTGTTGCACCATTGAAAGGTTTTCGACAAATGACTCTTAAAATTCAGGTTCATGTAAAACTTCATCTTCACTTGAATCTTCATCTTTAGTTGCATTATTGTGTTGATCCTGTGTTGAATACTAATTGGAATCTAGAATTTGAAATTGATGGACATCAAAGAATAAAAGATTTTTCTGAACAAAGACTAGTTTAGAATATTGTAAAAGTTGTTGACTCTTGAGTTGTATTTCATCATGTTGGAGTTGTCACTAAGTCTAAAGAAGTTCAACTTTGGCTTGTGAAACTTGCAAAGAAGTTAGAATAGGTTGAAGAGTTCATTTGTGGATTGTGATTGTGTTGTCTACAATAGTGAGTATTAGAGTGTTCAGTAACTCTAATAATTCTTGAATTTGAGCCATTGAAATACTGGATGAGTCCTCCTTGTGCAGGTAAGTCTTGATAAAGTGTGATTTACTAGACAAAAAATAAGGTTTCTTGCAAATCCACCCTTTGACAATAAGATCCAACAATTTTAACTTAGACTTAGAAATTGGAGGGTGTCGAGTTCAAGCAAGAGTGCACCTTATTAACTAGTAGACTTGACACATACAAAAAAATCTATTGCAAGTACATAGCTCAATATGATGATGGTTATGAAGTTGGAATGATATGGGTGAGTACCTTGATTTGAATGTGAATTTCTTATTTGATTAATTTGATTGAGTTTCTCTATGCTTGTGTTTTCATATGTATATTGAGTGTAGCAATATTAAGATGAAGACAAAAACACCATGTACGAGAAAACATCATCAAGAGGAGGACATGCACATGAGCGCAAAAAAATCTTTAAAACCCCTTATTCAGATTTCAAGGTGATCTTAGACACAACTACCACTAAAAAAAAAAAAACCTCTAATCTTTTTAATATAACTCTTAGCACTAAAAAATACAACAAACAACTCTATTTTTAATGAAAATTCAATTTTTTTCTTCAAATATTCATTTATGACCTTACAAAGTTTCTTTCAAAGTTTCTTTAACATAGATTACATAACCCTAACCCTTATACAAACTTAGAATTATGTTCATTTATCACCTTGCAAAGTTTCTTTAACATAGGTCAAAGAACCCTTATACAAACTTAGACTTTCACCATGCAAATCAACAATTTGGATTATAACTCCCATTTCACCAAATGATTTCTTGAAGCTCTTTCATAATTGCAAGTGCTTTCTCCTAGCACTTTTATAATATTAAAAAAAGAATGGTGTACTTTTCACAAAAAAGTAATTTGCCTAATGTCTACTTTTCACCAAAAAGTAGTTTGGATGTTCCATGCAAAATACTTACGTGTACTCATACATTAATTTTTCCACAAAACAGATCAAACCATAATACCCGACTTCAAAGCCTTCAACTCTTATTAGCCCCTTTTCCTTGATTTATAGAATGATCCGTTTTGAATATAAAGAAAGGAGGTATGTATTACTTTGTCTACGTGGGATAAAAACCATCCAGTAAAAAAAAGGTAAAAACCTTACCCTTTCCAGCTTGCGTTTGCACGGGGTCTCTTCCAGCGCTGTGTGGGCGTGTGCTCCTCGGCCCATTCACATCATGCACGACAGAGAGTAAAACATCTTGGGCAGATTTGTGAACAATTTATAGGTAGCGTAGCGTAGCTTCTTTGCCGGATTCTGGACTCTTCTTGTTTGGAATAGATTTTCTCATCATGAATTAATGAGATATCTCTTTGTATCATTATACTTCATCCTTCATGTAAAATTATTATAGTGTTATAATGTCATTAAGACCATAAGAGCTATGATACTCTATGTTAAGAAATAGAGTAAATAAAACAATAATTTTGGAGAATTTTTTTTTTATCAACAATTAGTGTTAACAATTCGTGTTAGAAATGTTAAGAAATAAAATAATTAAAACAATAATTTTGAACAATTAACCTTAGAAGTGTTAAGAAATAGAGTAATTAAAACAATAATTTTGAACAATTAACCTTAAAAGTGTTAAGAAATAGAATGTGTTAGAAGTGTTAAGAAATAAAGTAATTAAAACAATAATTTTGAACAATTGGCGCTAGAAGTGTTAAAAAATAAAATAAATAAAACAATAATTTTGAAGGAGAGAATTTTTCCAACTATCAACAAGCCATCACAATCATCTCCCACCAAAACACCTCCGAAGAAGATCTTTAAGTCTACCAATGGGCTTTCATCTCTGAAACAAAGTCCGATTCACTTGAAATTATCAAAAACCCACAGGGCTAGAATCTCAATATAACCCTTTTTCATCATCTCAGATCTCAAACTAGTAAGACTGAGCTCGTAGATTCTACTATTTCCAAAGAAATCCCATAATCAATTCATAGCTACAGTTATCCAGGGTTTTAACAAGAGCGCATAGTAACGAAATGGGTCAAATCATCGAATTTACTATCCGTGAAAAAGAAAAAGAAAAAGACAGACAATCAAGAAAAGATAAAGCTAATGATATAACTTTCATATCCAAGCCTAACCCTTTAGCTCAAATTTCAAATATATTCATATAATAAATAAATTCTCATGAATTTAATAGTGAAATGTGAAATGTGTTGGAGAAGCTTATTTTAAACCAATAAAATCAACGATAGAAATGTTTTTTATTTTTAAATAATTTTAATAAAAACAATAAATATTTGTTAATTATGATCATAAATCATGTAAATTTAATATTATATTTTTATTTTAAATATTTGAACTAATCACAAATTAAAAAATAAAATTGAATAGCTAGCATCAAAGTTAAACTATAAAAAAAATACCATAAATTTTAAGTCAACCCAAAAACAAATTAGCTATCAACCCAAAACCAATTGCTAAAGTACTAAAATAAATATTTGTTACTTCGCTATTAGTCTAGGTATATAGTATGAGATGAGTCAAGTTGAAAACACAAGTCTATGGGATAAGAGATATTTATACTAGTTTTTTTTTTATTAAATTGGTCTCAAAATTGATAAAAACTATATTGAAAAGTAAGAGTTTCAATAAACAAATTATGTTGCAAAATATCTTACCCACCACAACTATATGCTTTAAATTTATGTTCACTAGTTACGTCCATAGGCGTTCCCCCTATTGGAATTGATGAATTAATCAATTACGTCGATAGGCGTCCCCCCTATTGGAATTGATGAATTAATCAACTTTTTAATTACAAATTATAATCTTAAGGTTAAGAATCAAAGATGCTAGCATATTCTTTCATCGTCCCAAATCAATGAATGAGATTTAATTTCATAACTTCCTTGCATTTATGAATGTGTACGTTTTCCTTGTTTACTTTTTTACATTTACTTAATATGATTAAAAAATTACTTTCCTCACTATTGAATGCCACGTTACTCATTAGCCAGGATTAATATGTATAAAACGCTTCATTACCATGTTCCGTTATTTACCACAGATTAATTCTACGGGTTTCATCTTACACAGGATTTTATGGATGTGAAGCGCGTGTCTATCTGGTCATGATGGTTGTGTTTCTATTAACACATAAAACACACGCGTGGTTAAGCTGATGCCAGGTTTGGACGCCCTTTCAAATTCCGCGATGTGTCGAGGTCTAAACGCATAAAACACACGCGTGGTTAAGCAGGATGCCAGGTTTGGACGCCCTTTCAAATTCCACGATGTGTCGGGGTCTAAATGCATAAAACACACGCGTGGTTAAGCTGGATGCCAGGTTTGGACGCCCTTTCAAATTCCACGATGTGTTGGGGTCTAAACGCATAAAACACACGCGTGGTTAAGTTGGATGCCAGGTTTGGACGCCCTTTCAATATCCGCGATGTGTCGAGGTTTAAACGCATAAAACACACGCGTGGTTAAACTGGATGCCAGGTTTGGACGCGCTTTCAAATTCCGCGATGTGTCGGGGAATAATGGTTAAGGTTATTTAATAAGTGACCAGCAATATGCTACAAATTCTTATGCGAGTACGAAACGATATTAGGGTAAAAAAAGGTTTTGAAATTTATATATTTTTTCCCTTACAATCTCGATTGGGTATTTATTTCTCAGAATCATGGATTAAGTTTTTATTTATTTGCAGGATTCATATACCTTAACCATCGCCTGTATCTGTGTTGAATGGATATTATGCATGTCATTCTACAACAAATGGATTTCATCCTCCATCTGAATTAAATCTCTAACCCTCTGGTGTTCCTTGGTAGTAAATGTATTGTTATCGCAGGTCCTCATATTGTCCAGGGAACGCCCAATCTGCTCAATCTACTCTAGACCGCCGCTGAATTAAATCTCTAACCCTCTGGTGTTCCTTGGTAGTAAATGTATTGTTATCGCAGGTCCTCATATTGTCCAGGGAACGCCCAATCTACTCAATCTACTCTAGACCGTCGCTGAGGATCATGGTCCACACCACCGAGTATCTATATGCATTCAGGTATCAAAATAAATTACTGAATCTATATAATATGGTATTACTGGTTCCGAGGCTCTCATTATTTAACTTAATTCAATTCATATTATTTTTTTTTATCATTGTTTATCATTTAGATAAATTACAAGTGGAAATTTACATTTAATTAATAATGGGAATTGTTTGGCAGACTAAATCTGAATGTGAATTTCCACTTGCAATTTGTTTTAAATTACAGTTTGACTGAAAACCTTAAAAATTTGACCCTAAACCTAAAAATATATGTTATTGTAGGTTGGTTGTACAGGAAAGAGAACCAAGATATTGGGAGAAAATGGACAACGATCAAAAAAATGTGCCAAAGCTAAAAGCAACAACCAATGTGGATTATTACTTTTACAACAAGATATGGATTATTACTTTTACAACAAGATATTGGGAAAAAATGGATGCCTATCAAAAAAAATGTGTGAAAGCTAAAAGCAACAACCAATGTCGATTATTAATTTTACAGCAACAACAACAAAGGTCCATTATTAATTTTATAGATATATTGTACAACGTCTTTCCTATGCAAATTTTGTCTTTTGGAGCTTCTTGGATGTTTCTAGAGTTTATTTTATATAATCAATACAACATCTGTAAATTTCACAATATATCTTTTTTCTTTTTTTTTATATGCATATAATGATTCGTTTGATCGAATTCAGTGCAAAAAATGTCCATTATTAATTTTACAGATATACTGTACAACGTCTCAATAAGTATACAGTGATATCCGTAGTAATATGGAAAAACAATATTGGATTAGTAATAGTTTTGAAAATAAACATTCTTTTAAAAAAGTTTTCTTTGATATGCATATAATGATTCGTTTGGTCGGATTCAGCGTAACAAATTTCCATTATTAATTTTATAGTTATACTGTACAACGTCTCCGTAAGTATACAGTCATATCTATAGTATTATGGCAAAACAATATTGGGTTAGTAATAGTTTTGAAAAAAAACGTTCGTTTAAAAACGTTGACATCAATATTGGAGCAACCCGCCCACTATAGTTTCTTTAGTCAATAAAAAAAAGTTTGAAATTTTTAATTTTTAAAAGTTTTTGATTAATAATTTCCAAACCATAATTAGTGAAATGATTGCAGTCATCGTTCTTCTTCGTACTTAATTCATGAACTTTGCAATTTAGTAATAATTTTGAATAATTTTATAATAAGAAATCGTAATTTGAATAATTTCCAAAAATGGTCCCCGAGGTGTAGGACAGTCGGTGACGGAGTGTGTTGTTAAGCCACTCCGTGATGTTAAAGTGAGTCGCGGTTTCTCAAGCCACAGGTTAATCGCGTGCCAACAGGTCCCGCACAAATTAACAAACAAACAAAAAAATTTCCAAAAATGGAAAGAAATTGCACTTTTACCATGCCTTCATAACTAAATTCCTGCCATTGAAGAAAAAAGAGTCGTCTCACTAAAGAATGTGCTTCCTTCCATTGAAGAAGAAAGAGTTGTCTCACTAAACACTGCGCGTGGACGCTTAAAACTATGTACTACGTACCAAAATTTGTTATTTAACCTGTAAGCATATTCAATGGAAGTTTCAATAACACTTTTGCTTATAAAATGTCATATTGAAACCCAGTTTCAATAACACGTTTTCTTATAAAATGTAATTTAATAATATATCCATTTATAAACTTTTGACACTACACTATGTTTTTAATGGATTGATATAGTTGTTTATGTTGATTTATAAACTTTTGACACTACACTATATTTTAAATGGAGTGAGATTGTTGTTTATAAATAAGTCATGATAAGTTTTGTATTAAAGTTTATAGGATTTTATATGGAATTGATATAGGATTTTTAGTTATTTATAATTAAAAAATTACAATTATTTATGATTGAGAATAAAATGTTATTGTTTAGGTGGTTGATTTTAAATTTACTTCTATATAATATAAACTAAAAAACTAATATATTAATAAAATAGTAATACATTATAATTATTGATATTAATATTATGAAAGTATCCACTTAATTAATAATATTATATTAATGATGTATTCATAATACAATAATGTTACATTAATAATCTTAATAATGATAATGTTATATAAATATAATTTTTATAACGTTAATAATATTATCTGGAAGATGTTTCCTTAATAATATTATGTTAACAATGTGATATTAATGTAATTAATATTACATGAATATAATGTTAATATTGACTATACAATAAATATAATGCTTGGGGAAATAGTGAATTAAAATCTTTATATCATCAATAAACA
>SNQJ01S0066830.1:4780-18507 GCA_010110895.2 Picea sitchensis | reverse complement strand
TAAGTGAAATTTTTTAAAATTCATATAAAAAATTTCACTTATGATTTGCAAAAAATGAACAAATTGTTTTTTTTAATATGTTTTTCAAATTTTATATGAATTTTAAAAGTAAAGAAATTTTATTTAAAATTTAAAAAAAAAAAATAATTTATCTTTTTCATAAATTTATCTTCTATATAAATTTATTTTTTAAATCATTTAAGAAAAAACATTTAACAAGTTTTATAATCAAAATATCAAATTAATTTATCCACTTATCAATTTACTATTATACAAATAATAAAATTAATTATATAAAGCAACTACATACCCTTATTACTACATTTAAAAAACTCTTAATTCGCAAGTCAAGACACATCCATCTGCTTTGTAATAGTGATAACAGCGTTCAGAATATTCATCTCCTCCGCACCCCCTCACATATATATATAAATAAATGAGATCCACCAAAACATGGTAAATTGGAGGGGGTTAATGGTTCCTGGACTCTGGCATGAGGTAATACTTAAGAAATATCTCAGAAATAAATCGGTGAAAGATTGGTTTAGGGAAGGAAAGAAAAACCGGTTTGGAATCTCAAATATTTGGAGAGTTCTCACTTTGTCATTTAACATAGTGGCAGATTGGTTGGCTTGGCTTGGATCCCGGGCAACGAGAAAGAAATTAGAATTGGATAAGATCCAATGGTGGGGGCACACAGGTATTATAGATTGACAAAGAATTTAATACAATCATTGAAGGACCAGGGCATTGAGTTCCTAGCACAAGCAAGAGAAAGGCATCAAGAGGGATTGAGACAAACAATTTAAAAAAAGGCTTGGTAGGTGAAAAAGGCTGAGTCTTTAGGCTTGGTAGGTGAACAGTTACTGGAATGGAATAATTTTGTGAAGGGCTTAATAAGTTCGGGTATTGACTTAAATAATGAAAAAAATACATTGATGTGGTTTTGGAATACAAAGAGGGGACAGGTAAATGCAAAACATGCATATGAAGTGCAAATTTGGATGGAGGGGGGGTAGACACAAATTTCTGGTACACTGATCTTTGGCAATGGCAGATCCCGTTAAAAATCAAACTTTTTGTTTGATTATTGCTTGAACAGAAAATACTAACTTGGGATAATCTGGTAAAAAGAGGTTTTGTAGGACCTAGTATGTGTGCACTGTGGGGTTGAAGGGGAAAATGCAAAACATTTATTTATGGATTGTGTTTTTACCAAAGATATCTAGCTCAATATTTTAAAGAAAATAAAGTGTACATATATTTGGGAAGGAAGACAAGTAAATGATTGTTATCTAAACTGGATAAAAAAAATAAAAAAATTCTAAAGAATTGCCAAGTGTTATCTGCTGGGAGATTTGGAAACAAAGGAATCAGGTAATTTTTGAAAACATGCAGGTTCAAAGTGTGTAACAATATACTCTAGGTTATGGGAGAAATTTATATTCACAAGGTAGATAAGGGGAGCAGAATAGATAGACCATCGGTACTAGACTGGGGCTTGACAGTTGGCTTCTTTGATGGAGCCTCACAAGAAAGAGGAGCAAATTGTGGGGCGCGTGCAGTTATTAAATGTCATTTTCTAGGTATTTTCAGATTAAAGATGAACTACGGAAATGGTACTAATACAAAAGGGAAAATACTTGCCTTGTGGTGCATACTTTATTTTGCTTGCTATAAAAAGATAAATAGGGTACAGCTAGTTGGAGACTCAAATATTATTATAGACTTGTATACTAATAATTGTAACCTTCAGGTGATTTCTCTTCAGCCTTGGATGTCAAGAATTCGAGCGTTGAGCGAGACTTTTGAGCAGATAAAGGCTCAACATATATACAGGATTTATAATAAGGAAGCGGATGAGATGTCGAAAGAAGCTCTTCTCTTAGAAGAGGATGTTATATTTTATGCTAAAGAACATGATGGACATACTAACAATTTTGAAAGACTAGAATATTGAAAACTGAAAATATGTAATGGAAAGTGAAAACTTTTTTCAGCAAATATTTTTGATCTGGTTCCTTTATTTCTGAGGGAAAGATGGCAATTATATAATAGTGTTGTTACTTTAATTTTTGTAAGATAAACAGTAAACAATTTATTTGTAACAAATAGATAGACTGTCTCAAATGGCATTTTTTATATGTATGCTAGAAAATAAATTTTATATTGACTAATATAAACTTTTTTCCTTTATTGAAAAAGAGATCCACCAAAACATAAGAATACAAAGATAAATGGATTAGCTTACAGAACGATAATTTTTGCCTAAACAAATGGATTAGCTTACTAAACGATACTTATGATCATTGGCGAGTAATTTTGTTAAGAACATGGCATATTAAATTGTGATCACTGGCCAGTGTTGAAAGGTATTGCCCCAAAAACTAATAATCTGTTAGAGATAGTGTCAGGGTATAAATTTAATAGGTATTCTTATCAATAATGTTTTAAGATGGGTTTTTTTTTTTTAATTTTGTTTTTTTATCTTTTTACGATGTTTTATATATTTTTGAGTGTCATTTAAATATTATATGTTTTATATATTTTTGTTTCTCATTTAAATATTATATATTTTTGTCTCTCATTTAAATATTGTTGGAAATAGTAATTACAAGTGGGTGAGTTCACTTTTCCGTAAATTTGTTTACATTTTCTTCTACACAATCATAGTCTAATGGTCGTCTTTAATGTTAGAGTTGGTTAGCTTATGTAAGAGGTAGAAAGATCAGAGTCGTGAAGAAGCAAAACAACAACAGCTTTGAAGAAGTTTGAGAGCACAAACTCTGTGTCTGTGAAGTCAGCAGAAAAGTTGTTGGAGCTAAAGCTCATTGTACTATAGCGAAGAAAGCTAAGAAATTGTTACCTTAAAGTAGTATTTTATCACAGCACGCAGAAATTCTAGTAGGTTTCCCATCGCATGATACGTCCTGAGTGTTTAACAACCAAGTTTGTGATGCACAGTGTTTTGTCACTGCACTATGCATAGTTTCTCTCTCGCTATAGATCCGAGATTTATATATTTGTTTTATATATTTTTTACTATCATTTAAATATTATATTGATTCAATCATATTTCTCATATTCTAAACGTTCTACATATTTATCATAATCTGAACTAAATGTAACTTGGAAGATATTATACATATTTTCTAAATTCCAATGATGAGATATATTTCCAAGTTACTTCTCGGAATAGGCAACTCCATTAAACTCCTCGCGAAGCAATGTTCACATCAGATATTTTTTTTCTTTGGAGTATTTGTCATTGATTTCCACATGTTCCTCGGGAAATCAAAGTGCAGTGGCACAATATTACCCTAAAAGAGGCGCTCATGGAGGCCTCTAAAATCCGCTAAATACAACATTCCTTTCCTCTCCATAAGATGGGCGCAAATTCTTTTCTCACGTCTTGTGCACATTGGCGGAAAATTTTTATATTAGGCATTTTCATTCCGCTAAAAATCTCATGATATGAAAGAAGTGGATATTAACTTTTACAATATCAAAAGTGCCATAAACTTCAACCTTGATGACAGTCTAGAAATGTTTTTTGTCAAAATCCCTTAATAACATGGTTGTGCATGGCGGGTAGTTACCTTTGTTTCTACCACCATCAAGTCTTCAAATGTATGATAGATTTGCAACTCTGAACAACTAAATCGAAGTCGTCCCATCGTCTTTAGAATTCAAGCCTCTCCTTCGCTCCCCAATATGTCCAATTTCACTTTCGTTCTCTACAAAATGAAAGAGTGAACGTGAGTGAGATTTATTCTTTTCACTATTTAGAGAAAGTAAATTGTAACAATCTTTTCATCATAATTGATGGATGATTATAAGATAAGAGGGACGAAGAGTGAGTGTGAGTGAGATTTGTGTTTTTCACTATTTAGAGAAAGTAAATTGTAGCCATTTTTTCGTCATAATTGAAGAGTGAGTGTGAGTGAGATTTATGTTTTTCGCTATTTAGAGAAAGTAAATTGTAACAATCTTTTCATCATAATTGATGGGTAATTATAAGATAAAGAGGGACGAAGTGTAAGTCCCTTTATTTCATGGCCTTAAAATACAATTATATCCTATTGTAATGATTCTTTTATGTAAGAAAATAATTTTTGAAAATATGAAGTAAACTTTGTATTACTGAAAGATCTGCAAGTAAGAAGTTTCATTTACAACAATTTAGATTAGAATTTTTCTTTATACAAGGATTAAACTGGTAAATAGACAACATAATAACAACAGATCAACTAGTAAAATACATACCTCGACCTACAGGTTCTAGTTGATTTAGCCTCTTGCTCCTTTGCTCATGTTCTAGCCCAAACTGCCCAAAACTGAATATTTACCTCCCAGCCAACTAAGAACAGCCTCTCCGGCTCCCTGGCTCCAGGAATCCTTGTGGTTTCCTGGCCCCCAAGACCAAATTTCCTAGCAACAACAATGCCCATGTAAATGTCCCCCAAAAACAATCTTTGCCTCCCAATCTCCTCCTTCTTCTCTTCTCCTTCTTCCAAAATTCCCCCCCAAAGGAAAACACCAATTTCTCAGTTCTCTCCGCTCTTCCTTATCCTCCTGTACCGAATCCCTTTCCCTCATTCAATTCCCCAACTGCCTTATCCCCTCATTAATTCCCTCACCTGCCATAATATAATAAAATAGTAAAAAGATTCATTGTATTTAATTTTAATAATTAATTAAATTTAACTTAACAAACTATGATCAATAAAAATCAATTGGGTTGTTACATACACTCTCCCTTCAAGAAAATACGTCCCGAAGTTAGAGTAATTTACAATACAAGGGTAATGATACATGATTCATACATCCATATCATATAAACAACATCATCAATTTAAAACACTTATACATAGTCTAGTGTACATGTGCAAGGCATGCATTTGTAGCTAGCACATACAAGACTTGCACATGTACTAATGAAAATAATTATCACACCTAAAGTAATTCTTGTATGCGTCCAATCCAATCAACAAGACCATTAATTTCATAAAGGATAATAAACCATTTAAAATGTTCACAAAATCCATCAATTAAAATAATTTAGCACAAGCAACATTCACTTAGATAATTGTAGTTCAGTTGAGCATATATATATATATATATATATATATATCAAAAAGAGGAAATTAAGAAATTTTGCTATAAGGTGAAAACTTCACACACTCTCAACTACTTCTAGTCATTCGTCCTCCCTAACCTACTTCCATACATATCCTTCCTCTCTTGGAGCGTCAACTATATTGACCTAACTCCAGATAGAACCCATAAGCGGAAGTGTCAACTCTCTTGACCAAGCTTCTCCAGCAGGCAACTGGCAGTCATCATCACACGTTTAGGGGAGCGTGAGATAACATCGTCCTCCCATGACTCCAAGTTTCAAAGGATACATGGTGGGAAATGCCTCCACCCCTCCTAATAGAACTAGGGTCAAAACCCTACCATGGACCATACAGTGGCACTATGTTGTTGAGGATTTTGTCATCGTTTATTTAGTTTCAGGCAGTCTCGCCACCTGAAAAACCTACACTTGTCCACATATCATAGAAATGCATTTGAACCAACATAATTTCACCTACAAAGATTCATACTATATTGTTTCTTAGTCGATGTTCACAACATCAACCTTTTATTATCATTATCCTTTGGCTATTTCATAGCCCATTGACTTGCAGATTAGTCTATAACACAAACTCATACATATCCAAGTACCAACAACTTTAAATGTCAAAATTTTCAATTTAGAAATAGGTTGCAGAATATCCATCATAATTCAAATAATGATAAACATTCATAGAATTGGCATTCACATAGGTTCATATGTCTAAAATTTCAAGTGTATCAATAATAGTTTCACAATTGATAGAAAATAAAAGATGATTAGGCCTTAAGTAATTCTAGCTATCTAAGTCAAAAGGTGGCATTACATACACCCAACCTTCGGGAAACATATTCCTGAGGTGGTCAAAAAAAGTGAGGGATGATATTGTCGTAAGGTCTTTGCATCCTCCCAAGTAGCAGATCATGGGTTATACTTGTCCCACTTGACCTTAACTTGGTCTACCAGACGGTTCCTGAGCTGTCAGACCCTACGGTCCAATATGCGTAATGGTTCGACCATGATGGTTCCTGTGTCCGAGACCTGCAATTCCTTCCAATTCAGTTTATGAGATTCGTCATCAACATAAGGACATAGAACAGATACATGAAAAACATTACGAGTTTTATGCAAGTGGGGTGGCAGTATGAGACGATAGGCAACGGGTCCAATTCTCTCTTGGATTTTGAACGGTCCTATAAATCGAGGCGAAAAATTTGTCCCCTTCCCAAACCAAATGATATTCTAATTAGGCCTGATACGAATGAAAACTTGATCTCCCACTTTATAACTTCGGTCAGTCCTATGTACATCAACATAACTTTTTTGTCTATCTTGTGCTTCCTTTAGTCGTTGCCTAATCTGAATCACTTGTTCCTCCATCTCTTGAATCAATTATTCCCCAACTATCACTTGGTCTTCTAACCTTTCCCAACTCAACGGTGTCCTGCATGGCCTTCCATACAGAGCTTCATAGGGTGGCATTCCAATGGAGCTATGAAAATTGTTATTGTAGGGGAACTCTACCAAAGGTAGGTACTTCTCCCAATGGGTTTGATTATCCATAACATACATCCTAAGAATGTCTTCCATAACCTGATTTACTCTCTCAGTTTTCCCATCTGTTTCGGGATGATATGTTGTGCTTAAGTTCAACTGAGTTCCCAACATTGACTGCAAACTTGTCCAAAACCTAGATGTGAATTGGGAGTCCCTATCTGAAATGATCTTCTTGGGTAACCCATGCAGATGGATGACCTCACTTATAAACACATGTGCTACATCAATGACATCATAAGTGTCTTTAACTAGAATAAAATGAGCAATCTTGGTCAATTTATCAACTATCACAAGAATGTCATTGTGTCTGTGCGATGTGAGCGGAAATCCCACAACAAAATCCATACAAATGACTTCCCACTTGGACATAGGAACATCATGTGGTTGTAGGAGACCTGCCAAGTGGTGGTGGTCAGCCTTCACTTGTTGATACTATAGGCACTTGGTGACGAAATGGAGTACATCACGCATCATTCCTACCCAGAAGAAAAGCTTCTTCATGTCTGCATACATTTTCTTCACACTCGGATGCGCACAATAAATTTCTCTATGGGATTCTTTGAGTATGATGCTTTGAATATCCCCACCCTCGGGGATGTACATCCTTCCCTATATCTTAACAATCCATCTGCTTCAAGACTATATCCTTCATACTTGGGTTCTAACTGTCTCCCACTCTGGAGGGTTGAAGTAACCTTTAAATACCAACTATCTCCAAGGAGTTTCCCCAACACTCACTCCCTCAAATTAAATTTTAATGGTAGCAAGGAGAAGACACGTGGTCTCTTGCTCAAGGCATCCACGACCATATTCTCATTTCCCTTGATGTACAAAATTTCAAAATCGTACTCACTCATAAACTCACTCCATCGCCTTTTCCTAACATTGAGATTCCTTTGAGTGAAGAGATGCTTTAATATTTCATGGTATGTTTTGAGCTCAAAGATTCACCCCACTAGATAATGCCTCCAAAGCTTCAGAGCTAGCATTACAACTGTCAACTCTAGATCGTGAGTAGCATAAAGCTCCTCATTTTGCTTCAACTTTCTTTACGCATATGCTATCACTCCCCCATCCTGCATTATCACGGCCCCCAATCCTTGCTTCAAGGCATCTGTGTGCAGACTGTGAATTATTTTTCCATATCTGGCACTTGTAGAATTGGCACACTGGTTAGTAATCTCTTAAGATCGATGAATGTAGTATCAAAATCCTCTGTCCATTCATACCTGACCCCCTTGTGCTGCAAGGTGTTGATGGGTTTCACTATCTTAGAGAACCCTTCCACAAACCTTTGATAATAACCAACTAGCCCCATGAAGCTTCTCACCTCATGAGCATTTTTCGGCACTGGCCATTCCATAATGGCCTTCACCTTTTCTGGGTCCACAAAGATTCCTTCACCGGAAATGATATGACCTAAATAGTGAATCTCTTCCTAGAAGAAATAACACTTCGACAACTTGGCATACATTTTTTTCTCTCTAAGGAATGACAACACCACTCACAAGTGTTCCTCGTGTTCTCTTTCGTTTCTGGAATAGATGAGAATATCATCCAGAAAGACCTGTACAAAGCGATCTAAGTACCTACGTAATACACCATTCATGAGGCTCATGAATATTGTTGGTGCATTGGTCAAATCAAAAGGTACTACAACGAACTCATAATGCCCAAATCGAGTTCGAAAGGAAGTTTTAGGAATATCTCATTCCTTAATCCTTAACTGACGATACTCTGATCACAGATCAATTTTTGAGAAAATTGTTGCTCCTTTCATCTGGTCAAATAGATCATCTATGTGTTGCATTGGGTACCTATTTTTAACCGTAGCACGATTCAAGTCCCTGTAATCTATACACAGTCATAAGGAACCATCCTTTTTCTTGAAAAACATTACTGGTGCACCCCAAGATGAGACACTGGCCTTATTAACCCTAAGTCAAGTAGTTCTTTCAACTGCATCTACAACTCACAAAGTTCTGATGACGTCATCCTATACGGTGTCTTAGAGATTGGCTCTGCACCAGGTTTTAGCTCAATGGTAAAATCAATCTCCCTCTCAGGAGGTAACTGTTGACGATTAAAATCGCAACGATGAATTCCGCCCGCAAAGGATTGTTAAACGCTATTATTTATTTATGATAATAATATTTAACTAGTAGGTGGAACCCCCTTGTAGACTAGAGGCACAAAGATAGACACGTTACGCTTATATGTTGTTGTTGTTATGATGTTTCCTACACAGTCCTATACATTTGATGATGCAGTCTTGGTTTCATTTGACATGACAAATGGGTGGTTGATGCATTGTTGCTAAATGTTGTTGATATTTACTTGCAATATAGGGAAGTTTTATGGTTATGAGAATTATATTGTTTACATGTGCTATGTTATGATATGTTATATCATTGATTAATAATCCATATATTATTATAATTAAATGGGAGCTAGCTCAAAACAAAGAGGGAAAGGAACTACGGATAAGTCTTAAGGCCATGGTAAAAGATTACATATAAACTTCAAATGAATGTATAAATTGATACAAGTGGTGGACCTAGATGTTATACTATGCGCTTTGTTAAAGAGTATATATGGAGGCACACATGGTAACGTTAATATATGATTATTCCTGAATTTTTGACATAAGGTTAATGTATAAGTTATGATATGTCTCGGGTGGCACAATATACAATTGATATGGTATCGAATCTATACAAAGGATATGGCATTGAATTATGCAATGGTTATGATTTGATTTTAATGGTGGATGTTATGTTAGTGGGTTGGCTCGTACATGGAATTGAATAGGGCCAGGTGAGGAAGCGATGTGCATTTACTGCACGTCACTCCAAACCTCCCTTGAGCCCATCACCCTAGCATAGTTTCATTGTTGCTATGTTGGTTGTGGAAGCTCTGTGATTTCGGGATTGGAAGGGGAAAACTCAACCAGCTCGTCATTGAAGCGATTTTCTCACAGGTATGGCTCTTTGTTTTCCATCCATGATGGACTCTCTGTATTATGAATCAAATTGTGGCTCAGGATTGCATGGGTTCTATGTTTTCTTGAGTTTTCGACTGAGTGTCAATATTCTGTTATGGGTTCTTTGTGATTACTACAAAATGTTGGTATTCTTAAGCGAAGTAATGGGTGTTCTTGATTTTAAATTTTGTGCATTGGTTATTGAATCAGTCATCTTGGTTTTTTATGATGATTCTCTGTGAAAAATGGTAACATTGGTGCAACGGGCTCTAAGTTTTATGTTGAGGGGTTTTAACCACCAGTCTATGTATCAGTTGTTGTCAACTCTTTTTCCCTCTTGTTCGTTGTTGTGATTCTTTATCCAAGTTGCAATGCAACTGTCGACAGTGGTGTGGTTCTTTTGTCTAAGCCTCGAGCTATTGTTTGATGGCTCGTTATTTACTGTCATTTCACTGAAATCTTTCCAAATTCTAATCTTGGTTGGCCCAAAATTTTTAATAAAGGCTTGTGTGTGTATCGAATGGATATGAGTTGTGTTCTGGAATTCTTTTCACACTCACTCCTCTCATCTCTGCTATAATGACGACTGTTATGTTGTGTGGGCTCACTGTCGATTGTTTTCGAAATTTATCGACCTCCTGGGTGTTGGAAAGAGACATGGTCTCTCTATGTTTTCGAATACCCTTCATTGTTAAATTAACCCTCGTTCCTCTCTGCAAAAAAAATTTAGAGGCATCTGTGTGTGCCTGGGTTATTTAGCTCGAATTGCCTTATTTTTCACTTGGGCAATCTTTTATGGTTCTGTCAAGATCTTGGGGTTATAAGTTGAAGGACTATGGTGTTTTTAACGAGCATGGATCTCTGTTTTTTCAATATTATGTTGTGGCCTGTGGTTGTTTCTCGGTGGTAAATTCTGGAGGATGTAAAATACTATGGGCTCTTTGTGCTCTTTTAAAGTCAAGAAGACCTTCATTACCTCTCTGCATTTAAATTCTAAAGAGTATGAATTGGAGTATGACTTGCTTCTACCTTCCTACGGGCACCTCCTAGGGTTTGTCATATTTTGGGTTTAATGATTGTGGAAATTTTAAAGGCACGGGATCCCTCGCTTCAAAAACCATCTCCTGGTCGAATCTCTATGTGTCCTCTCTGTGATGAATTTGTTTGAACAAAAAAGAAAAGTATGGTTACCTACCACCCGAGAGATGCCCTTCTAGTCGATTATGGTCTTTATTACTGTGTTTTATCCTAGCATGATCGTGATTACATTTTAGTTAAGAAGGCACATGTGTGAGTGTTATTTCATCACGCACGATCATGATTCTGTCAAAGTTTAAAAGAGATACCCATGTGGCAATATCGTTCTGTTCTCTTCATACATCTTATGGGAATCACCGTGCAGATTATGATTGTTTTAAAAGGAAGTCTATACATATTAATTCACACGGAGATCAAGCTCAGGGTTACATTTTTTTGGTTGACTATTGTTGTCAAATCAAGATTGTATCAATTATATGATTGAAGACCTGTGTGTATGATGGATGTTGAGTCCATTTTTATGCTTCCATTTTGCTCTATAAACCATACTTTTGCCTCTTTATCCATCCATTTTTCCTTCATTTCATTCTATATTTTCCATGAAACAGCCTATGCAAGGTATATTTGTCATTCTTTAGCTTAAAAATTGAGTTTTCTAAATTTTAGCATTAAAATTGAAAATTTATCAGAAATTACAAGATTTGACTAAATCCCGTAAAAGCTCTGTGGTTTGTATACTTGCAGGACACCTGGGAGAAATATAACACTTGAGTCGTGTTCTTTGATGTACAAGGATGGATAATGAGCTATCAGATTCGAAATCTGAGCCTTCCAGATGTCCGGTCAATGTTGGTCAAACAGGGCCACTTCAGCAGAAAATACCCTGTTTCAGCCTTAAATCTTGGACAGTTTTGGATTTTCGTGGGATATGACCATATATTGTGGATATGAAGGAGGCATTCAACCCTCCTAGGATTTTATGGATCTTATCATGATATTTAGGAGACTTATTAGCATTTTTAGTTTTAAGACTCTTGTATAAATACTCTTAAGCTTAAACTAGTAAGACAATCTTGATATGATTGAAGAAACTTGAGAATTTGCACTCTTGAAGATCAGCTCTGTGTTTTGTTCTTGTGAATGATTATGATATGATGATTTGAATGCTGCTGGAGATCTTTCTTAGCTGAGTCAACTCAAGTGTACGAGTGAAGCATTGGAGGGCCCCCTTTGCCAAACTAGTACACTCTTTCTTTGTGTTCTTTTTCAAATACATGTTTTAGATCAGATCTTGTTGTAGATGAGTTTTATCTTGCTGTAGTTAGATGAATTTCATAGCTAAGTTACATGATTAATGTTTTCAAGCCTTACTCATATTGTGAATGATTTTTTGAATGAGAATTCAATGTGTGGTTTGACTTCAAGCATTAAGATAGTCTTGAATGCTTTTTGAGTTATTTATTCTTTCAGTACTTTGATTTGACTTCATGATAGTTGTTAATGACTGAATGAAAGAAGACAATGAATGCATCTCTTGATTAAGAGTTTTGTTCTTCTAACATTTGAAAGGTCTTAGAACTAGTTTGAACATCTCTTGAATGCTTACTGTTTTTACTCTTTAGAAAAACAAGTGTTGATTACTGTTATGAGATCTATGAAGATGACTTCTGAATAGAAGCTTAGCATCTCTTTCATATTCAGACTTAGAATAGGTTTTGGTTTATCTCCATTAAAGATAAAAACTATCTCTAAATCCATATACTTTGGACGTGCCTCTAAGTCTTACAAACACCGGATTGACAATCATTTGCACTCTAATTTATTTGGGTAGATTGGAGCCTAACATTTTGGCACCATTGCCAGGGAGGCATATTTAGAGATATAAAAAAAAAACATATATACTCATAAATAAGTAAAAACATAGCATAGAAGTGATTTAAATTATGTTTCTTTATGTCTAAACTTAGGGATGATAAAGGCAGATTTTTAAAACAAAACCCCCCCCAAAACTAATCCACCATCTGTAGGAGAAGGAACATCTACAACTGAATCTACCACACCAATTGCTGGAAAAATTACTTTGGAAGAATTAGAAGAGAAACAACGTTCAGGACAAAGGTTAACTCTCATAGAAAGACAAGTTCTATTGGCTTATGACGTAAAGAAGAAACAAACACAAACAACAATATCTTCTGTAGGAAGGCAAAAAGAAAAACAAACTATTTTTGAACAAATAGGACAACCTCTTTTTCCAACAGAAATATCTGATTGTACAACAGAAAACTTCTTTGAAATGACAGAAGCTGATAGACAAGAAAGGGAGAGAATGGAAAGGGAATTAGAAAGTAAAAGAAATGAAGAAAGAGGAAGGAAATAACGAGAAGATAGAGAATCACATCGAGAAGAGGCAAGGAGGAAATGATGAAGAAGAGGAAGAAGAACATACTACATTTGCATTTCCTATAGTTGATACACCAACTCTTTTAGGAGATGACATAAAAATGAAAAATATTCCTCCCTCTGTTCTTCCAAATTTCTTTGGCTTGTCTACTGAAGACCCTGATTCTTTCATGTTTGAATTTGACATCGTCTGTAGAACATATGGATATACCAATGATTCTCAAAAACTTCGTTTATTTCCTGCAACTTTGAAAGGATATGCATTAAAATGGTTCATGGGGTTGGGAGAAGCAACCATAGTATACTGGGAAGACATGAAAAAGAAATTTCTTACTAAATATCAGACTTATTGTAAATCCAAAGACTCTAAAGAAGATATCTTTAAAATGTCTCAAAGTGAAGATGAAAGTTTAGAAGAATATCTAGAAAAATTTCTTTATAATATGCATAAATCTAAGTAATCTAATCTTCCTTTGGATGTCATCTGTACTATCTTTTTTAAGGGAATTTCAGATGAAAATTTGGAGGCTCTTAATTTAATGGGGGCAGGGGATATTTCTCACCTTCCTTTCCCAAAAATTGTTGAATTATGTAAGAAATACTCAAGAGGAAAAGCTAAAAGAGGACTAG
>SNQJ01S0066829.1:65453-85544 GCA_010110895.2 Picea sitchensis | reverse complement strand
GGGGAAAGGGAGGGAGAGATCAATAAATAAATAGAGAGAGATAGAGAGATGGGGGCGGAGAGGGAGTTAAAGAGAGATAATAATAGAGATGTAAAGAGAGAGAGAGGGGAAGGGAGAGAGAGAGAGAGAGAATAAGTGAATGCAAGAGAAAGTGTGATAGAAAGAGAGAGAGTGGGGATGAGAGGGGAAAAGAGGGAGAGAGGGAAGGACGAGGAGAGAGAGGGGGGGGGGGTAATATGTGTTTGGCCTGTCAAGTTTCTCATCCTTCATATATATATGTGTGTGTGTGTGGAATTTTTTGTGTTCTTTGGCATGTAGAGTGTGAAATATTTGAAGAGCTTCTGTTCTTGTAAGTTTTTTAGTGTAGAACCTCTCATAGAATGTGGTAACCTAACTTAAACAGGTGTGTGCAGAAGCTCCTCCTTGCTATAATAACATTGTCATTAGTTTGGTTGTGTCTATAGTTTTTTAGGGCTTGTGACACTTGGAGGATGTGGTGACCCAAGAACAACAACTACTGGTTATGTGTATATTTTTTTATCATTGTGTGTATGAAAAATGTCACTTTGTAAGATTGATTTCTGGGTACATTTTGTATCTATACTACTTTCCTAGAAAACTAGAGATTTCAATGACATACCATGAACTTATATAGGTGGAAGTAATATATAATAGACTGCTTTCCTAGATAACTGGTGAATACAACGACAAATCATGTATTTCAACATATGAAAGTATGTCAATAGAATGGCTATCATTTCGGTTATTAAAAATACATTGTTGATGGTCAGAAGCAATTGTATATTCAATGGATGAATTGGTAGCTTGAATTAATGAGAGAGAAAGAGTGTATTCTATGATAGTTCAGAAGTGGATAGAGGTGTTAATGAAGACCAGACCAGAAAAAAAATATTTTTTGTAAAATGTGTTTATTATTGTTCTTAGTGATGTAAGAATTAAGGGAGGGTGTTGTAATTAATTATCACATTAGAAATTGGTTTGGATTTGTTATATCTAGTTAGTTGTGAGAGATCTTCTCCAACTATTAGATCCTATTTATGTGTGTGTGGTTGAGAGATTTCATCATGAGTTTGTTACGTTGTTCAGGAAAACTTCTTGTATAAATATGTGCTTGATTGATTAATAAAATACATATAGAATTGTTTTTTCCATGTTGGCTTGCTAAGTATGAGCATATTC
This sequence comes from Picea sitchensis, assembly GCA_010110895.2. Classification (NCBI taxonomy): domain Eukaryota; kingdom Viridiplantae; phylum Streptophyta; class Pinopsida; order Pinales; family Pinaceae; genus Picea; species Picea sitchensis. Next base: position 84,344 of record SNQJ01S0066829.1, on the reverse strand, counting down.
AGAAGTAGTCCCCTCCTTATATTCGGTGATCAACCAGGTTTCTTGATCTAGCCTTGTTCCATATTTTGAAAGACCATATGTTACCATGTTCATGTCCCTGTATATGTTTTAAAATGGTGTGTATGAGAAAACAGATATAAGTGAGTGTACATCATTATATAGAGGATGTAATGTAAAATTCCTCAATAATGTTTCTTTGTGCATCCATTGAATTAATAGAAGGGAAACCCCATAAATATGAATATATGAGACTCCAGCCTCATGAGCGAGCCTCAAAACTAGCTTTAGAGCCATCATCTCACAATAATTGTTTGTTTCCTAACTAATTATAGACTACATTAAAATTTTATGTATTGAATATATAAAAAATATTCCTCCCACTCCCCTTTGGTGGGGTCTCCTGTTAGGGTCCATCAAAGTAATCCCAGGGAATGTTCTAATTAATTTGGATTCTTCCTTGAAGATGTGTATAATTTGATTATCCTGAAATTTTGGGTATGCATTTAGAATGTTTAGTGTCTACAAAACACATTATGAAGGTAATGTATCTTTGTTTTTAAAAAACTTCATATCCCTATCCAACTAGACTTCCCAAGCAAGATTTAAATGAAGAGATCTAAACTTTTTTATATCCTTGTTGTGACACCAAATCCTGAAGGCATCTTCAATGTTATCTCCTATCGAGATATTTTGACACCCTATCATTATTTCCACTTCTTTTCAAACTTTCCTTATGAAAGCACAGATCATGATTATATGTGCATCAATTTCTTCTGATTGTTGGCATAGACCACACCAACTAGGTCCAACAAAAGTCATTTTTTTTCATGAATCCTAGGTAGGTGCCCTATTGTTTAAAATCAGCCACATGATTTTTTTTATTTGATGAGCTATTTAGCTTCCATTAGAATTTCCACCACCATGTATGTTGATCCTCCCTTCTCTCCTCATTAAGGGATTTATATCCTAATTTTGGTAAGTATACCCATGATGGTTTTAGAGACTAGACCAATTGATCATCCTCCTCTTTGGTTCTGACATTACTATATTTTTAAAAATTACGTGTATATTTTCCATTCACCTATATTATCTTCCCCTAGACCTCTCTCCACACAGGTCAACCAAGCTTGGTGCCAAAACCTAGTATTGACCCAACTCACAAACTATATTATGTGACTTAACTCCAAAACTTCAAAGAAATCACATAAAATGTAGTGCAAAACCAAATAGCACAAGAGAAAATAGATAAACTCTAAGAAACCTCTCTCAATAATCAAACTAAAGAGATATTGTCACTTGCCTCTTCAAGGGGGAAAAATACTAGAGAAAATATCTAAATACAATAATAATTATTGAAAAAACATTGCATAACCTTATACTCAATATATAGCTATCAATAGATAATATTAACTACTTATGATCCCACTTGTAACGAGCGAACACAAACCAATTTAGGCCTTTTTAATAAAGAGGAGCCTTTTGACAATGAGTGACTAGGGTTAGGGTAGGACCCTAACATTCCCTCCCCTTTCAAAAGTAGCATTTTCCTTAAGGTTGAAGGTGAGAAAATTGTTATAGAATCATTGTCGATTCCCATGTGGCATCTTCTGATTGTATATATTTCCATTGGATTAGTATTCCCCTGATTATGTGCTAGCGAAATTGACACTCTCTAGTATCCAATACTACTTCTAGATGGAGCCAAATGGAACCTTCTTCATCAAATTCTTGTAGGTTGGTTTTCACTTTTCAATTTGATCCCACAACCTTCTTTAAACATGCCACATGAAAGACTAGATGAATTTTGGAGTGGGTTGGGAGAGCTAGTTGTATGACACTTGTCCAATGCATTGAATAATCTAATAGGGACCATAAAAATTGGGAGCTGGCTTCTGGGAATGTTTTGTTTGAGTGATGTCTTTTTATAAGGCCACGGGTGAAGAAACACTTTATCCCATTAGGAAAAATAACATTAATATCTATGTTGATCATCTTGTTGTTTCATTTAATTTTTCACCATAACCAAGTTCTCCTTAAGGGTACAGATAATGACTTATTTGGTGTGAAGAGTTCTATATACTACTTGAACCTTGGAGGTGCTTGGTACATAGGATGCGAATAATGGGGGTTTTGGGCCATAAATAGATTCACAAGGTGTCATTTTGTTATCTCCATGATAAGTAATATTGTGCCACTATTTAAATAGAGGGATCCATTGTGCCCATTGGTGCATCTTTTTAGAGGAAAATCATCTCAAATAGGTTTAGAAGAACTTGTTGACCACTTTCATTTGGCCATCAATTTGGGGATGATATGCAATGCTCATATCCAACTAAGTACCTTGAATTTTAAATAGCTCCTGCAAAAATTTGCTATTGAATGTGGGATTTTTGATCTGATACAATGGAAGTAGGTATACCATGAAGACATAAGCAACTGAGGAAGGAGTGAAGGGATGAGCTAGGGCACACAAATGAGAATTTTTTTAGATTTAGTCAACAACCACCATGATGATCGATCAGTTACCCACTTTTCAAAGTCCCACGATAAAATCAGGTAAGTTGTTAGTCCATATCTTTGTTAGGATTGGTAGTGGTTCATATGTCCTTGGCATCTTCACAACCTCTCCCTTATTTCTTTGAAAAATGTCATAGAATGCTATGGAATCCTATATATATATATATATATATATATATATATATATATTCCCATTCCTTCATAGAAGAATAAGCGCTTGGTTCTTCCATATGTTATATGAAAGATATAGTCACCTRCTATTGGTGATGAATGTAGCTACTCTAAGAATTATTGTTTTAAGGCCAAATATTTTTCCAAAATGATGTGCCTTTATACCACAATTTATCTTTTTGTGATGTATAATATTTAGGTGGGTTGGCATCTTCCTGAATCCATTGGATGAGTTTCCTTAAGGTACTATTTTCCATCCATTCCCTACGAGCCTCCTCGAGCCATCTTATGCTTAGCAAAGATAAGTCAAGGAGTGATCCCTCATCCTTAAATTCTCTATATAAAGCATCAGCCACAACATTTTCTTTACTCTTCTTATATACAATCTTGTAATGATACCCCAACATCTTGGTTACCCACTTATGTTTCTCTTGGGAATACAATCATTGTTCAAGGAAGTACCTCAAACCATGATGGTTTATCTTGATGTAGAAATATTTCCCTATGAGATATGGGCACTAGGTTTCCACTACATGAAGGATAACCATCATTTGCTTCTCATATATGAAGTTTCCCAAATTTCAGTCCCACAACTATTTATTATTGAATGTGGCAAGGGGAATCCTTCTTTCATCAAGACTACTCCACGGCATCTGTCTGAGGCATCACATTCCAAGAAAAAATTCAGTAAAATTAGGAACTACTAATACTTGAGTAGTTCACATGACATCCTTTAAAGCCACGAAGGCATGTTTTTCTACCTCGCTCTAGACAAAGACATTATTTTTAAGGAGTGAACTTAGGGGAGCTACAATTTTTCCATATTTTTTAAGAAATTTATTGTAGTAGCCAACAAGTCCAAAGAATCCCCGCAAGCTCTATTATTTTTTGGGACAATTCCAATTTTTCATGGACACCACCTCCTTGGGATCGACTCATACTCCATCCTTACTTACAATGTGACCCAAATATTCAACCTCAAGAAACCCAAAATCACATTTGGAATGATTCAAGAATAATTGGTTGTCCCTTAAGAGTTGCAAGAAATTATCAACATCCCCTATGTGGAATTCCCATGATTTATTGTAGATCAAGATATCATCCAAGAATAATAGCACAAAATTGTGTAGGAAGGGTTTGAAATATTGCTTATGAGGCTCTAAAAAGTGGATGGAGCATTACAAAGACCACAAGGAATCAATATAAACTCATAATGGCCTTTGTATGTCCGGAGGTGATGCAGACTCCACCCTCTCACAGGGTCCATGCGACCTCCCGGTCTAGGATCATTCTAGTCGGGAGATGAAATTACCTCACAGGCTCCCTCCAAGCCCAAAATATTAATGCACAAGTCCTTAAACTTTCTTCCCGAGTGTAATTTTTCCTTTTTCAAGAGTCCCCAAGTGCTTACAAAGCCTCCCCAGAGACTGAGGGCTAAAACCGTGGGCCAAAGCTTCTTCCTGCGAAAACTTCGGGACTTCGAGACCTTTCTATCCCTCTTTATCTCCCAATACAAATTTCCCGAACTATTGAACACTAGGTGGCTAGATAGACAGTCTAGAATGATCGTCGATATCGATGACCTAGATTATGTTTTTGGGCTTCGGCAATTTCTTCACAATTCTCTTTTCCACAACTTTCTTGAATCGCCAAAAAGTGCTTTTACCGAGTCTCATATCGACGGTCCATAAGATTTGATCAAATGGGCGGTCTAGATCAATTCCCTTCAGGCTTCAGTGATTTCAATTGGTCGTCAAACAACACAACCCTTTATATCTCCCGACATCAAAACATCAAATAAGTTCTCTGTCCTCCACGTGTCCCCTCCTAGATCGACGATTAGGATGCCTTTCGACACTTTGGTGATTTTCTCCTTGCCTGCACAATGCTTTGATTTTGCCGAAGTGTCGAGTTCCCGAACTATTGGATCTTGCGCTACGCCTCCTCTCTAATGGACGATTGGGATTAACTATGGGGCTTTGGGCCTCCACGAGTCTCCACAACACCACGTTACATTTTCTCCGTAGCATCTAACCTCAATATTTGTTGCCACGTACCCTTCCTGAAATTAGCGGTCCAGATCTACTCCGGATAGATCGACCTCTACTTCCCATTATTCTCCCGGAGTGCCTATCCTCTATATTGCATGATCTAATGACACAAGTCCTTTCTGATGGATGACCCAGATGACTTCTAGGTCTTTGGGACTTCGGGGGTCCCAAATCCAAACTTCCTTTGAAGCGTTAATTCGTCAGAGTACACGATCTGCTGACACGTTTCCCTGCTTTTTGAACGACCACAATTCACTTCGGCCTTCACGACTTTGGGGGTCCCTACTTCTCCACACGTAGAATCCTTTGAATACACAAAGTTTGAAGGACTTCACCTATTAACTTGCGTGCATCTCCTCCTGATCCAATGGTTGTCCATGCTCCTGCAACCTCCCTAATGGATCTTGACCATAGGTCTTGATCCTCGATAATTCCTCATGTTTAAACTTGATCTATGATTCCTATGGACATGCGAAGTCTTAAATACCTATAGGGTTAAAACCCACGCTACTTCTCTATATCTGAGGGTGAAAAAAGACCCTAGATCCTCCCGAACAAATATCCACCATTCAAAATTTAAATAAGCAAATCTTCCCCTCTTTGAAGATTCTGACCACTATCCTTTCTAAGCTTGACTACACAAGACAAATAGAGTCTCTGGTGCACCATGTGTGCTTCCTCTAATACTTTAAAGCTATGGACTTAGAAATTTTTTACGTCCCTCTTGTGGAACTTTTATACTCACTATCTCTTTTGAGTGTTGTTCCTCTGAGATTTATATACCTCTGGCTCACTCCTTGCATCCCTGAAACTTCTAAATAATTTCAGACTTAGAGATTTCTGAGAAACTTTTAGACTTAGATATTCTTGAAGAAAATATCCTCATGCACTCCTTGCATTCATCTCCTCTGAACGTCTTCAACACTTAAAGAAAGTGTTGGCCCGATGCACTCCTTGCACTAGTCTTCTCAAATCTTTGCTCTCCTATGAACAATTGTGCACTCTCTGCACTTCAACTAAATGATTGTGCACTCCTTTCACTTCCACTGTAAATTCACATTATCTCTTCTAATCCTATGAGTCTATCTCGACTCATCCTGCACATGCCTTGTGGGCACCATGGAATCCTTGCACTAGGAATCTCAAGAGAGAAAACAAATGAAACTTACAGAATCATCAAAGTTTTCCACCCTTAACCATGAAAAACATATTCATGCATAAAATATACATAAAAATGATAAAGCACAGAGAACGTAAAGAAACTTCACATGTACTCAAATAACTCAGATGAACACAACACCATACAATTGGAATCAAAGCTCTCTGCTTGTATTCATTCAATAAAATATGTACATGGACTCATACAGTTCTTTACAACTCCTCATAAGCTTCAATAGCACTCTCAACAACAATAACAACAACATTCAACAACAACTACAATATTCAGCAGCCTCTACAATGACCTTCAGTAGCCTCATTTGGGCATACAATACATATATTTATACAACAAGGGGCTTCTCGATCTTTCCCTCCAGACTACCTTAGAGTTATACTATCACAGTCAATTCATTCATCTACTAAGGACTATTACATTGAATGGTGATTACATTCAGATATGAGTTGATACTTAGTATCTGTACAACCTTATCTCATAATTAAAATGATTACAATCCTTGGAAGCCTTATGTGATGGATCTTGCCTCAAAATATTTAGAATCTTTAAATTACAATCTTTTCAAAATAGAAAGATGCACTCCTCCTTGGAATTCAAAAACAACTTCAAATCTGCACATTGGGTGTTGAGTTGTCCTCCACCTGGCTTATTTAATGTTGATGGCGATGCTCCAACTTTAGGAAGGCTGTCTTAGGGATGTCTATATCATTCAACCTAATTTTGTGGTATCTTGAACGTAGATCAATCTTAGTGAAAAGAATTTCTCCATGAAGTTTCGCAAGCAGATCATCAATAACTAGGATAGGAAATTTGTCCTTGATTTTCAACTTATTTGGAGTCCTACAATCAACACATGTGCACCAATTACCTTCCTTATTTAACACCATGACTATTGGGGGTGCCAAGGCTTGTACTAGGACATATGACCCTTGCCTCAAACAATTCCTCCATGTTTAGCATACAAATGTGTCAACTCCATGTTGAGCATACATCTCCCTCATACTGGGTTGTATAAAGTGCCTCTATGAAACAATAAATAAAAAATATTATTATTCCCATATGATTAACACTATTATTAGTTGGGATGTGTCACATCCCCACAGTGTGCCTAGTTGAGTCTTGCAATTGTGCACCTCTTGAGGGAATGCAACACCATGACATTTCTCACTTAGCTGCTTGGAAAAACCAAGGATACTTCATTAGGACTATTCCTCTTCACCTAGAGCATACCCATACTTCATTCTATGCTATCGACGATCCTACTCTAGTGCAACTCTTGTATAATTAGACAATTGTTAACAACTTTAACACTTAGCCATATTTAAGCATACATCCATGAACATGAGAAGCCAAGAGAAAAAAAAAAACCAGAACAAATGAAATGCATACACATAAATAGTGAGGGTGGCATGAACTATTCCTAACACCCATCTATGTCTTTGTTATTGCAAAACAATTACAATATGAGCACTACCTGCTTGATTTACAATTAGGTAGAGTCACACGACTAGGCTCACCTCATAAAGATACTCATACATAGATTCGTAACACCAATATTGTTTGTCGCAACTGTATCTACAACCTCCTATGGTGTACCTTAGATGTTCCCTCAACCACAGACTTGTTGTCTCTTTGTTTCTGTAGACTTCATCGATTTTGGTTCTGCCTCATATATGCCTCCAACAGACCTTTGTTTATAGACTTCCCAAAAATATCCCCAAAAGGATGTCTCCAAACTCTGTCCATTGAATCCACTTCAAGGAAGCACAATTCCTCCCATGTGGAGTGACTTCGCTCCTTCAAGGAGCTCTCCCCTCTTCATCTAAGCCTGCCTCAGAAACATAGATCTCAGGAGCTCTCCCCTTTTCATCTAAGCCTGCCTCAGAACCACAGATCTCTTATTTCTCTCCTTGTCTTCAAATCTATCTTTCTTGTTTGTGCACCCTTTTTCTCTTATAAGAACTCCAAAGGTCACCATCAAAAATTGTCATGTCCTTTAGGGGTGTCGCGCACCTCCACAAACCCTTGTGTCCAAATTAATTGGCGTGCCCCTTCATGGAATCGGTCACCCAAATGAATCATCATCCCCCTTCGTGAACGCAAACACCCAAAAGAACCCATGCGCTAGTCGACTGGCATTCCCCTTGGGATCGGTGCACCCCAACCTTGGTGCACTCCTCATGCTGACGTGCCCAAATATATTGGTTGTTTCATACTTTGGAAAGCCCTTAGGTGCATTTGCATGCCCAAGGTGTCCACTTTCCCAACTTCAGTGTCAGAGAAACCCCAAGTTTCGTCTCCTTCATGACTTGGGCGAGGGTCGTTGCACCCATCTAGTCAAATACCTTATAGGATGGATAATAATATTATTGACTATTTAATTATATTTTTGTTTTATATAATAAAAAAGTGACAGTATAGTGTTGTTGGACATTTTTCACTGAGATCAACAGTGGTTGAATCATGGTTGACTATAACTAATTAACTTTTTTAATGGTTAACTATGGTTGATTATAAATAAATTTAGTTTACTATGGCTGACTTTGCTTCACTATGGTTTACTGTAATTAACTATGAATGAGTTTGGTTGACTATTGGTTGATTTTAGTTGATGTTCATTGACTATGGTTTATTATCATTGAATCTAGTTAATTATTGTTGACTATGGTTGAGTTTAGTCTACTCTGATTTACTATGGTTGACTTATTTTGACTACAATGGACTTTCAAGGTTGATGTGGTTAACTCTAATTGATCTCGTAGTTGACTATGCTTGACTCAAAGTCTAGATAATTGTGGTAAACCATGATTGACTTTTATGGAATTTGATTGACTATGATTAATTTTGTTGTAATTTGATTAACTTTGGTTGATTTTGGTAAGCTATGATTAATTATTGTTGGCCATGTTATATATGTAAAACTTGAGGAAAGGTTAAAGGTTTACACCTCTCAAGATTTGATCCCTCTTGATGCTTGATATATATGAGGTTAAGATGGATCTATGGTGGTTTAGTATGTCCATAAACATTCCTCAATTAGAAAGTGCGAGGGTAATTAATTTTTTAACGAAAAAATCAAGATGAATAAACAAAATTTATTTAATAATGAATATTTTTCACTGTGTCTACATTGTGAAAGGGTTATATTTATTAGCCATTAGTGGATGAAAGTAACAAGTTTTAACTCTATTAGCCATTAGTAATGTTTAACCACTATTTCTAACCCCGCCTTTGTGTAACATGATTATTTCCATTTATTGTCGTTTCTATTCCTCAACTGCACCGCATGGTAGCTTGTTAGTTGGTGTTTCCATATCATGGTCAGGCTTGCTCAGTTGTTTTCATGTGGTTGTCTAGTTGACCAAATTGTTTGTAATTCCCACTATTTAATCACATTTGCAGTCATTTCAAATAGTTAGGAATAATATTTTTGGATTGTAGAAGTAGAAAGAATTTATTTGTATTGCATATGTTAAACTTGGCAATGTAGTAAAATACACCAAAAAAATAATCGTATAGATTTAGGTGACTTGTGCAAGCATTAAAAATTAAATTAAATATCAAAATTTATCTAAGTTTATATTTCAAGTAGTGATTTTGTAAATGTTATGTTTAAAAATGACATTTGTAAGGTTTTTGGCTAGATGGGTGCAGAGACCCTCACTCAAGTCCTCAAGGAGATGGAACTTGGGGTTACTACAACACCCAAGTGTTGCACTAGTTTGGAAAGTGGGTTCCTTGGCCATGTGAACACGCCAAAGGGTTTTCCCAAGTATGGAGTGAACCAATGTTGTGGCGTGCTAGTCCCAATGGGAATGATGGTTTATGAGCGCGACAATTCATTTGGACAACCGGGTCTACGAAATGGGTGTGACGATTCGTTTGGGTGACCGAGTATGTGTAGGGTCACAACTATTCATTTTGACACATGAGTTTGTGAAAGGGCACAACACCTTAAAAGAACGTGACGGTTCATGATGGTGACCTTTGGAGTCCCTATAAGAGGACAACGGTGCACAACCAAGGAGGGAAAATTTGAATAACAAGGATAGAAAGATCGACTCTACGATTCTAAGGTAGTCTTAAGCGAAGGAGGCGAGCTCCCTCAAGGATCCAAGTCGTTACACATGGGAGATTTGTGCCACCTTGAGGTGATTTGGTGGACAAAGTTGGGGAGACCTTATTATTGGCTTATTTTCGGGGAAGTCTTGTCACAGGTCTTAGGAGGCATGTCAGGAGATAGAACCACAAGTCAATGTGAAGTATTGCAACATAGAAGAGACGGTGAGTCTATCGTGGATGTATGTTTGTGGGGCTCCACAAAAGTTGCAAAATTTGTTATGATGAACAAGTCTTGGTGTGACGAATCTATGTATGAGTTTCTTGGTGAGGTTAGGTGAGTCATGTTACTCTTCCAAGTTATAAACTGGGTTGGTAGTGCTCATATTGTAACAATTTTTCAATAATAAGACTTACATGGGTGATAGGAATGGTTTGTGTCGCCTGCACTATATATGTGTTTCTCTTGTTTGTTTCGCAATTGTTCTCTTTGTTTCATGGATGTATGCTTCTATATGACTAAGTGTTAATTTGTTAACAATTGTCTGAGTATATAATATTTTCACTAGAGTAGGAGTGTGACTCATTGGTAACCTAGAATGGAGCATGAGTATACTCTAGGTGAAGAGATGTAGCTTGGATGAAGTATCCTTGGTGTTTCCAAGAAGCCAAGAGAGAAACTTCATGGTGTTGTGCACCCTCAATAGGAGCATGATCGTAATATTTGGCTAGGCACATTGTTGGGACGTGATAGATGGTATCAGAGAAAACTTTGAAGACAATTTTTTGCAAAGACAATTCAATGGGATTGTTTGCAGACTTGGTGAATAACTCGATGGAGCGAACTAGTTCATCGCAGAATTTGCATTAGACTTATTATAGAGGTTCAGTTGATAGTCTGGTGGAAGTTTTATCTGGGCACACACCTTCTGTAGGCCGAAAGAAGAGTTTTTGGTCAGAAGACGCACTTGGACAGGGTGGATGATGGCAAAACACATCTCATATTTCATCGTTGAACTTGTTGTAGAGTTGATCATAGAGAAATTTTGGTTGCAAACTTAATTGGTTTGATGTGTGATGGAAGTCAACTCCATACCTACTGTGCACACCTTTGAGAGACCAGGCACAGATTTTGTTGGGTGAACTCAGAAATTAGGAAAAGCATATGAATGCAGGATTTGTCCCACAACTTGCCGTAGATCTAACCACATAAGTGATCGCAGAAGTGAGCATCGAGGGTGATTGTAGAAGTGATTGTGAAGGGGATTAGTTTTGGGTTACACCGAGTTGAAGCACTTGGGTGAATGAATTGAGGTGACCTATAGGAGCTTCATAGTAGGTAGTTGGTTGGGCACATTTATATCATGATATGTTCATGTTGTGCATCACCGAGAACAAAAGTTGAGTTGAGTTGGGTTGTTGGATGAGTGGGTCGAACACNATGAATGGTTCCTTGAAGCGGAAGCAGTCAAGGTGTGAGGATGGAAATACATTGAAGATGAGTTCAGTCGATTGAATGCAAATTTTGAGGCTTAGATTAATTTCTGAAGTGAACGGATGGACTCAGCCTTGTATCACAACAAAGGTCTTGCAAGTTTGTGGAGATACAGATGGTGATTTAGTGTATTTCATGTAGAGAGTTGGTTGCTTGGGAAAGTGCAGGCCCAGTACAATAAACTTGAACTAGGGGTGTAGCCAAGGATGCAGTTGGAAAGGTACATATGTTTCAATTTCTTGTGTTTCCTAAGTGTTGTAGTGAGTTATTTGAAGGGAAGTTAGATGACTTGGTGGTTCAATTTTATTATGTTTCTCCAATGAAAAATGACAAACTTGAGGGTGGATCAAGTGGTGTAGATTTAAATAAGTCTTGTAGCGTTTTGGGATTCATTGGTTCAGAGAATGTGCAGAGAGCTTTGGGTTACCTGCTTAGATGAGTCCTATAGTGGACTGAGGCATATTTGGATGCAGCCATGGAGGTGGCCTGAGGAAGATTCTTAACTCTTGGATGAGGTGCATTGGACAGGTCATTGTGGTGAAGTGGATAGTGAAGTTTTTACGTTCTAAGTTTAAGAGGATGCACAACTACATTTGAACCCAAAATACGACGACATCCTCCGACGACACCCAAAAAAATTTCCTTGTCATAGGACTTTACCTGTAAAAATTGTAATTTTCTTGTTTTTTTTTCGAATTGGCCCTAACGGTCGTCAAATATTCAACTAATAAGGCATTTCCATCGGATTTTTGATGCTAGTAAAATATCCTTAGAACGTTTCCCTTTGACCTAGACTTCGTCAACCCCACTCCTTGCATTTATTATAGTAACGTTCAACACTCAACAGATGTCGAAAATATGAAGCCTATTTATTTATAAAAACTTGGAAATCTAGAAACATTCCGACATTTTTGCTATACTAGTGACACCTTGCGAAGGTTACAAGGATTGTTTTTCCTGCAAAAAAATAGAATTGTTTTATTTGTTAATATCATTACAAATATTTGAAGTGTGGAGGTTGATTTTTTAAGATCAATAATCATCACTCAAGCTTGGTAAAAGAAAATGTCACATAACAATATTCTTGATCCACAAAACCAAAATCGACAATTACTTGTTAGATTGTGGGATGGAGTGAAAAGAAAGGGTGATGGGAAATGATATTGTCCTTGTAGTCAATGCAATGGATTTAATAGGAGAAGATTAAAGATATCAATAATTAAAATACATTGTAGGTAACATGGACATGTTGAGGGGGGGCATGGATATCATCCATTGTAATTTTTTCATTATATATGTCTTTATATTGATCATTTTTGTAAATGTATGTATCATTTTTTTATTTGTTATATATACACGGATATCTTTTGATGGTTTGTAATTATAACGGAAAGGCCTCCTAGGGAACATCCGCACATGGACAATGTGGTTGCAGAACAAGCATCGTAGGAACATGGAGCTGTGAATACTGCAGATCAAGTTAATTATCATATGGAAGATGATGATCATGTTGATAGCATAGTTGAGGATGATGGTACAAATACATTGATCCATGATACATTTAATGTTATAATGGACGATGATGATCATGAAAATGATGACTTTTATGATGTTCATGATTTACCTCTACTTGAGAAGGCATACGAACCCTTTTATGAAGGCTCCAACATATCTCTTCTCTCTATTGTATTGTTGATAATGGACTTGAAGGTTATGAATGGTTTTTCAAACACATCACACGAAATTTAAGGTAAGTAATATATTTCATCGATCATATATATATGATCATGATAAAGGTTATCTTTGTTCCTCTAAACTTTTTATTGTTATTTCATCAGTAAAATTAATAAGGATGAAATATTTGTCGTTAATATTCATATATTATATTAACCAGTTTTTTTTTTAAATTTGTTGTAGCAACTTGATAGTTGAATATTTGTTACCACCGTCAAATATTTTTCCTTGCACATATCGAGATTTATCTGTCATCATGAAAGATATTGGAATGGAGTATCAAGCAATTGATAAATGTCTGAATGATCATATTATATATTATAAACAATATGAATTTTAAATAGAATGCCCCAATGGTCATAGCAGTAGATATCGAATAGATCAAGTAACAAAAAAGGTGTCTCGTAGGGTTCTTCGTTATATTATCATTATTCCACGCTTGCAATGGTTGTTTAGGTGAAAAAACTTAGCACAATTTATGGATTATGATGCACAGAATATAAGTGAAGATGACATTCTTCAAACTCCTGTAGATGGTTCTGCATTTAGAGACATGGAAGAAATATGGCCACACTTTAAATAAGAACCTCGTAATGTTAGGACTTCTTTGGCAGCAGATGGTGTCAATCCATTTGCAAAGATGAAATCTATTTACTCAGTGTGGCTTGTTTTGTTATCAACAATAACATTCCTCCATGGATGTCAATAAAGAGGGATCATATAATGTTGGCAATGATTGTTCCAGGTATTTTTTTACAACAATGTTTTTTAATGTAGTAGCATCTCATTTGTCATATGTGTTGCATAATGTCATATATATTTTTTTCATTTACGCATATATATTATTTATGTATGTAAAATGGTTGTAATAATTATGTATTGTATATGTTCAAATCAATTAGGTAAGTACCAAGTTAAAGATATGAATGTATATATCGAGCCTCTTATTGATGAGCTACTAAAGCTATGGAATGGCATCACTATGTATGATGTCTCTAGACCAATATGGAAAAAGAAATTTCAATTCCATGCAATGATTTCATGGACAATTCATGATGTTCCAGGGCTAACACATTTTTGTGCTATGTAATTATAAAGTACGCTTTAATAGTATTTAATTTTATGAAGTTGATATAGTAATCATGCATGTTTTTTAAATAATTCATTCATTATATATAATATATTATAATTGACATAGTTAATCCATCTCTTGAAGGTTTTCAAACAAAGGGAAAATTTGCATGTCCAGTTTGTGGTCCTATTAAGATGAAATCTAGTCGATAAAAAAGTTTAGGAAAGGAGGTGTTTAATGATTATATGCACTTCCTCTATAAGAATCATAGGTATCTAACTATCGAAAAATATATTTTCAATAGGAAAGAAGAGACCACTTTAAAACCACAGAGAAAGACACCTCACCTATAGAAGTTGCAATATAATAGAAATCGTCAAGGTACAGATCAAATTTTCTATCTATCATCATATATGAAATGTTTTTAATTTATTTTTTTTATATTGTGTTTTGTTAATTGACTGTAATTGACAACGATTTTTGTAATTTCTTTAACTATGATTCATGATGGCCATGATCATGAAGCTGTTAATGGGATTCCATGAGGATTGAAAAGTTATCCCAAACAATTCAGTAGGTTTCCCTACTATGAGCACCTACAAATTGTTCATTTGTTTGATACAATGCATATCGGAAAGAATGTAGCTGAAACATTATAGAAAATATTGGATGGAAGGAGTGACAATTTTTTTTTTTCAAAATTTGCAGTGAAATTCAAGAAGCCAATCATGCAATGAAAGATGTCATTTAATTAAATAACAAGGTAGACCAAATTAATATAAGCTCACTTCCATGGTTATTGACGGAGAAGAAAAGCAATGTCATAAAAGAAGTCATATGAAAAATTAATTTCCTCACAAGATTTGTTCGAACATAAAAAAATATCTTAACAAAGAAAGGTGATTTTGGGGGTTTAAAAATGCATGATTGGCATATCTTCATTAAGGTAATTATTCTGGTTTATATATTGCTATATTTTTTTATTCCATGTTGTTGGTGTACCTTTTTGTCTACTTTTGGAAAAGTTAATGAAATGATTTTAATGCTACAGTATGTTCTACCTCTATGATGTAGGAGCATCATCATCAACGTTCATCAAGGAAAGTGGAGGACAATTCAACCTCAAGCATGCGTTCAAAATGTTTTGGGATCCAAAAGGAGAGTGCGTCATTTACTGTTTGAGAGCATTGTAATTAAAATATTTTAATGTTTTGAAGCAAGAGCCATTGTATGAGACCACAAGAGATTGTAATTTCTTTAATGCTTAAGGGGTTGTACATATTTCGAGCATCGACTCGTATCTAATTTGTAAATGTCATTAATTGTAATAATCCTTGGTGGTAGATTTCTTTGATTATGATATGATAGCACTAGTGTAGCCAATAGGAAGGCTCTAGAAGCCCCTCTATGTATAAGTATGTGTAGTCTATGCCAAAATGGGTTGTTGAAAAGTTGTTGAAGGATATTGTAATTGTTGTTGAAGATAATTGTATTTGCTGCTAGTGTTTATTGTAAATTGTTGTTGACGAGATGTTGAAGATAATTGTATTTGTTATAGAGAGTTGATATTGAGAACTTTGTAAATTCTTTTCTAAAGGAATATAATAGAAGAAGATTACTTCCAGATCTCTGTATATGTTTACCTTCGAGTAATTGGGTAATTACATGTTATTTTTCTTTCTTTGTTTTGGTTAATTGAATGAACCTATAGTGTTTTGTAAGTTTCAATTGATTCTCTTTTGAAGCACTGGTGCAAGGAGTGCATAGTAGCCACGCAAGGAGTGCGTAGGTAGAGTCGTTTTCATACTCAGAAGCTCAGGAGAGATAACGTTCATTGCGCAGAGTAAGTGCAAGGAGTGCATGTATACTCAGTGGAGTATAAAATCTCTAAAAGAACCTTGCAAAGTGTGCACGAGGACAACACTTAGTCAAGTGTTGAAGAATCTCGAAGGAATACTAGTGCAAGAAGTGTGTGGGAAGATTTCCTGAAAATATCTAAGTATCGAGTTTTCATAGGAGCACAAGGTGTGCGCAAAGGCTATGTCACCTCGAGTGTTAAATCTCAAGAGAAATAGTAACCATAATCCTTTGTAGGGAGGACCCTTCTCCATTTTAATTTCGAAGTGGAAGAGACCCACCCGAGGAGGACTTAAACCGTTCCTACTCATCAAATATGGGAAAGTAGAGTGGGTATTAACCATTGAAGTCCTTCGGACTTCGTCCACTTGGAGATTTTCGAGAAATTATCAGGGAGGAGATGGAATTCCCGAAGTCCCTGGATCCGAAGTGAATCTAAGCCATTCATCCATGAAGATACGTGTCCATAGATAGACAAGGGACACCTGGTGCCAAATCTCGTAGTTCGGAGACTTGGTGCTCCAAAAATATTGAGGCGTATTTTATTTTCGGTTGGGAACTCCCGAAGCCCAAAGCTCTGAAGTCCCGAATTCTTGGGAAAAGTGAAGATTGGCGCACGGATTCGGCCCGAAGTCACATGGAGGAATCTACCGATGTATGAGGACCCTCGCAGACTTGATTCTTCATGCAGAAAATAGGTAAAAGGCATGTGGAAAAGTGTTTGGAGGTCTCATCACGAGCCCTAGAGATAATTCATCTATGTTATTCAATGATCCTTGAACCGAGAGGTCACGCAGGCCCCTGGGGAGGTGGGGGTTTGAGTCACTCTATCTCTCCCAGAAAACTTCGACAATAATGTCAAACAAATTATATATGATATTGGAAAGTACATGAGGTAAGTAGCGATATTTTGTATGCATAAAGTGTTTGCTTAATTCGTTGTAGAACTTATATTTGACATTTGTTTTAGTAATTGTACTTATGTACTATATTGTTTATTTTCATTAAATCTCGTGATTTGATTGCATCACTTGTAGATGTTTTTCATCTAAAGAAATCCATAAAGAAGATATAAAGTATTGGAAGAGAGAAATTCCTCGTCTAATGTGTGAAATGAAAAAGTTTCTACCTTCGTCATTTTTCAATGCACAAAAACACTACCTCATACACCAAGTTGAGGAGATTGAATTGTGTGGACCTATACACACAAGGTCAATGTGGATGTTTGAGGGGAACTTGAAATTTTTTAAGGCTTTGGTTAGACAAAGAGCATGTCCTAAGCGTTCTATGGTGGAGTGATATATGGTATACCAAACCATGGTTTATATTACTAAATATCTTCCAGGGTTATCGTTTATTAAGATCAATTTAGATCAGCGCATTGCTGATCTGAACTCCATTAATAAATTCAAAGGGAAGTACCTGATGGGGCAAGGTAGATAGAGAAAGGTGAAAGGTAATTATTAGATGGTGTAGATTAATTATAATACATTTGACTGTTGGTTTTTATGTATATACCGTACTTAATTATTTCATTTTTAATCTTTAATATGCATCAATTATAAAGGTACATCGTGTTGAGTAATTATACATTTGTGAAATATTGTAATTTTATTCTCATGCAGTTGGTCGAGAGTGGGATGCACTACATTTATACATCACAAAGAATCTTGATTGGATGAAGGTATGGATTGAACAATGTAAACAATCTAGTCAAGGATTATCATGGGAAGGTGTGGCTTCATTGGTTAAAGAAACACATCACAATGGAGATACCAATCTTACATAAAAGGAAATTGATTTAGAATATGGCTTAAAAGATAAGTAGGAAATCATATAATAAGCCATACAATTTAATTATTTTCAATTATATTGATGAACAAGTTGATTTTTTTTTTCTTTGCATACTTTCGAAACATAAAATATTTACTTAATTATCAATTGATGATGTCATTTTTACGTGTTTGGCATATTGCAGGTAAAACACCATAAGGCTATGTGGTGCAACGGTCATAAATTTCGCATCAATTAGTGGGATGAAATAGAGAAAACGTTTGATTCTGGGATAACTGTAGTATTTGAGGTGACGATTGTTTCCTCTAGAAGTGACAGAAATCCAGAACTATCAGAAAATTGATATTATGGGTATTTTGGAAGATATTATTGAGTGTGACTTTAAATCCTTCAAATTAGTTCTATTTGTTGTCAAATGGTACATGATACGATTGAATCAACATGATCCCGATAGAACTATTATTGAACATGCTAATGGATTTACCATGGTCAATACAAGGTCGCTTGAGCCAAGAGAACAACCCTATGTTCTTCCAAGTCAATGTGAACATGTATTTTACTCAGAGGTTCCAGGTAGATGGGGTTGTTCATTTGTTATTAGACATGATCCAAGAGGAAGGTCGATAAAGTATAATGTAGAGGAAGATCAAGAGGGTATTCAAGAAGAAGATGATGTAGAGGATCAACATGAGTTAGATGATCATATTCTAGAGGAATATGTTGAAGAATTAGTTGAACCAACTGATGTATGAGACAATGTTCATGAAGATGATATCGATGATGATTTTATCAAAACTGACATCGATGACGATGATGATATGGCCAATCCTTACAATGTTGAATCTAGATCAGATGATACAGATGTGGACTTGGATGGATAAGATGATCAATTACATTGAAGTGTACGAGGTATGCCTTAATATATATATATATATATATATATATATATATATATATATATATATAT
>SNQJ01S0066829.1:43439-54579 GCA_010110895.2 Picea sitchensis | reverse complement strand
TATAATATATATTAAATATATAATATATTAATTATTATAATATACATCAATTATATAATATATATTAATTATATATAATAAACCAAACCCAAAGAAAAAACTTACATTTCAAACCTGCGTGCGAGGAGAACACATGAAGAGAGCACACGAGGAGAGTCAAGGAGATATGAGGAGAGCACACCTGGAGATTTGAGGAGAGAACAGGAGGAGAGTTGAGGACAACACACGAGGAGAGTTGAGGAGATCACACAAGGAGTAACTTCCCAAACACTGACAATCTGCACGAGGGAATGCTAGAGAAGGAGATTGAGGGCACGCTGGAGGAGACATAAGTTGCAGAGGGTGAAGGAGACTGAGTTAGAGGGCACACTATGAGCATGGAGGAGAATGGTGAGGGTTCTTGGTCATTTTAAAAATTTTAATATATTGTAATTCCATTACCCGACTAGCATGTTTGTTCTTTGTTGGATTTATCTGGTTGATCCCAACCCTCCCAAGTTCTAAATAAAAAACGTGTTATGTTACATGTTGATGCAGATGTCCACTTGGCACACCCGCGATCACCAGGACCTTCTTGTTCTCTGGCCCGAAGAGATAAAATTGCTTCTTCCTGTCTCTTTCGGAACGGTGTCACCCACAGGATGCTCTTTGTAATCGGGAATTCGGGTTTCGTGTTATCGCGAAACTCGTGGGCACGTTCCTCGTGCTATCCAAAATCTTGAAACCCGACGGGTCTCAATGTCAATGCTTCTTCGTTCCTGTTGAGGATTTCCCTATCGAGAAATAGGCATATGCGATGTCGTGTTTCACTGGCACCACAAATCTCCGAACTCCGATTCATGATGGCACCTCTCTCTCTCCCAAGCTTCTTCAGGTTAGCCCTTCTGCATATGACCTGTCGTTCCACGAAATCACGACCTGCTCCCCGTCGGAGGTTTGGACTTCGCGGTTTTGTTATGCGTAGAACCTACGCTCCCGGAAACTCCGAGATGCCGAACCCTGATACACGTGCGGTCTCTCTCCTCCACGTCACCGCTCCTTTCTCTGCTTATCGGGGATCACAAAAGCGTGATTCCTATTTCAGCAATTCCTTTGTGAGCAAGAACCCCGAATTTCTGAACTCGACTCCTCAGGATCTCACGCCACGTGTCCTTGCTGCGATCAATGGTTCCGACCCTCTCGGGAAATCACGGATCGCAATTTCAATGTGCTCGATCCTCTTGTCTATGAAAATCCCGATGACCTTGATGTACCGATGACTCCTCGGGTTCTTCCTCGGATTTGGTGTAATTAACCCCTACGCAAATTTCCAAGGATCTGACGGCTGACGGGATTTCGCTGATTTCTTCTGCGAGCCCTGACCATTGATTCTTCCCCTTTGAGGATTTCTTGAGAAACTGCAGGTTCTTTCTCAGAACTTGTTCTCCAACTCCTGTATTTGTACTTCCTTCTCAAACCTTCCTCGACCCAAATCCCCTAGACTCTCTTTCAACACTACCACGAAGGAACTATCCCTCTTGAGCTTGCATGCCCTGCTTGCGCTCCGCCTTCAACGCTTTCCAAGTGTTTAAGCTTTCAAACTCTGCGCACTCTCTGCAGCAGCAGTCGTCTAACTCCTTTGCTAAGGCTAATAGCTGAGACTTTCTCTTATCCAGCCTACACGCTCCTTGCATGACTTCAATAACCCAAATCAACTCCTGGGCAAATAAGAACAAAAGTTCAACTATCGATCCCTCACCGACGCACTCCTTGCAGATGAATTCAACTGCACTCTATGCAGGAATCTCCTGGCTCAGGTAGAGAAACAATTGAAACTTATTCTCTCTCAGACTTCATTTAAAACTTGAAATCATATGCACAACATAAACAAAGCAATTGCACAACCAGAAAGCAAACATTCAAGAGCACAACATCAACACAGAGAAAACAACACCAGCCATGAATTTGAATCAGAACTTCTTTCTATTAATCCAAAAACATCTGTACATGGGCGTTCTTCACAATTTCTCTGCTTGCTCTTCTCTTTTGAATGCTTGATTCTGAAAAATAATGTTACAATGTACAAGTGAGGGTGTCTATATCCGTTTTCCCTCTCGAAAAGTGAAACTGTCTAATCTAGACTTAAACATCTATCTACCTGCATTAAATATATTAAATGCCTCTTATCTAATTCAGACAAGAGTGTATGGCTCGAGGTCTGATACAACATACAAAAGGTGCTTTCATAAATGCATCATTCATACATTGGCGCATCCTCTTGAATGAAAATTCAAAAACTTTCTGCTGGCTTGTCCAGCTGTTCATTGCCTTCCACGCTGGCTCGCTTGTCATGGAAATGCTCCTTGATGAGTTAGCGATTCTCCTGCATCATATTCCTCGGCTTAAAAACTTTCATGGGCTCCTATCCATGAGCTCTTGCACGGTCTACCCATGCTTCTGTATCATTGCTTCGCTCTCCCAGTTGGCATCTTCCACTGGGTGGTTCTTCCATTTGACCAGGTACTCAAAGTATATCTTTCGTCTAGTCCTCTTACCCACTCTTTTGTCCAGTATGCACTTCATATGTGGCTTCTCTGCTACTGGTAATTGTTTCATCCACTGGATCACTGGTTCCTCAGTTCCAGCCCCTGCTTCTCCAGCCCTGTATGGGTATAAATCCGAAACATTAAATATCAGAGATATCCCGATGCCATCCGACAACTCAATTTCATAAGCGTTCTCTCCAAATTTCTTCAGGACCTTACATGGCCCGATTTTCTTCATTTTCAGCTTGTTGTATGTCCCCCTTGGGAACCTTTCCTCCCTCAGATGTGTCAGAACTAGATCACCAACTTCGAATTGAATTTGTCTCCGATGTTGATCCGCTCTGCGTTTATACTCCTGGTTCGATTCTGTCAGTTTCTACTTCACCCTGCTGTGAAGTTACTTCATTGTTTCAGTGAACTCTTCAGCACTAGCACTGCTAGTAGCAGTCTGTTCTGACTTCCTAAGTTCAGAAACTCCTATCGGTTTCCTGCCATATACAATCTCAAATGGGCTCTTTCCTATGCTCCTGTTCACTGAGTCATTGTACGTGAACTCTGCCTGTGACAACACGTTATCCCAACTGGTATGGTGCTCTGTCACCGGGCTTCTCAACAAGTCTCCCAGACTCCTGTTGACCACTTTTGTTTATCCATCTGTCTGTGGATGGCAAGCTGAACTAAACGCCAAGTTAGTTCCTAGCTCCTTCCATAGCGTCCTCCAAAAATGCCCTATGAATTTTGTATCCCTATCCGATACGATACTTCTTGGCAATCCATGGAGTCGAATGACCTCCTTGAAAAACAAGTTCGCGATGTGAGTCGCATCGCTGGTTTTTTGGCATGGAATAAAATGTGCCATCTTTGAAAACCTGTCCACCACCACAAAGATGGAATCAACCCCTCTCTGCGTCCTCGATAGTCCTAATACAAAATCCATGCTTATCGCATCCCATGGCCTCTTGGGTATGGGTAGTGGCTGATAAAACCCTGTATTATGCTTTATCCCCTTCGAATGCTGACAAATTCGAGACCTGTCAATGAACTTCTTGACATCTGTTCACATCCCTAGCCAAAAATATGATTTTCTCATCTTGGCGAATGTTTTGTCATGGCCAAAATGACCTGCCAAGCCTCCACTGTGCTTTTCTTTTAGAATATTCTCCCTCATGGAGCAATTTGGAATGCATAATTGATTTCCTCTGAACAACAATCCCTCTTGGATCATATAATCTATCCACGGGCTTCTGTCGCTGAGAACTGGGTTCTCCGTTGCCTCATATGCCTCTGCAAAATCCGCATCACCTGCATACATGTCCTTAAGATTTTCAAAACCCAAGGTTTTGACTCGGAACTCCTGCAACAACAAACACTTCCTGCTCAAAGCATCAACCACTTTGTTAGCAGTCCCTTAAATGTGTTTAATTACAAATGTAAAATTCTGCATATACTCTACCCATTTTGCATGTTTCTGATTCAGCTTCTTCTGCTGAGTCACAAACTGTAATGCATGATTATCACTATACATAACAAATTCTTTTGGGATCAAGTAATGCCTCCACTTCTTTAGCGCTTGTATGATAGCATAAAATTCCTTATCATACATGGAGTACTTCACCTTTGCTTCATCCAACTTCTCGCTGTAATATGCAATTGGTCTGTCCTCCTAGCTTAAGACCGCTCCTATGGCAAAGCCACTTGCATCACATTTCACCTGAAATGTCTTATGAAAATCCGGCAACACCAACACTGGTTGCTCTGTGATCTTCTGCTTCAACAGATTGAATCTTTTTTCAGCCTCTGCTGTCCAGTGAAAAGTATTATGCCGCTTCTTCACTGTGTCCATCATCGCTGCGCTAATTCCACTGAAATTCCTAATGAACTTTCGGTAGAAACTACCCAAACCATGGAAACTCCTCACCTCAAAACCATTTCTGGGTGATGGCCAATTTTTAATCACTTCCACCTTACTTGGATCCATTTTCAATTCATTCGCCGAAATGACGAACCCCAAGTAAATGAGCTCTGTCTTCATGAATGAAGATTTCCTCACATTGATCAACAACTTCTCCTACTGTAGCTTTCTCATCACAATGGCCAAATGTTTCAAATGTTCATCCTTTGTTTTACTAAAGACCAGTATATCATCTAGATATACGACAACAAATTTCCCGATGAACTCCTTCAAGACTTCATTCATCAATCTCATGAATGTGCTAGGTGCATTTGTCAAACCAAATGGCATCACCAGCCATTCGTACAAACCTTCATTTGTCTTGAATGTTTTCTTCCATTCATCACCTTCCCTCATGCGAATCTGATGATATCCGCTCTTGAGATCAATCTTCGAAAAATAATTTTCTCAGGCAATCCATCAGATCAATCATTCTCGGCAGTGGAAACCTATACCTGATGGTAATTTTGTTGATCTCTCTTGAGTCGGTGCACATTCTCCAGCCTCCATCTTTCTTCGGACTAAGCACTGTCGGAACAGCGCACGGACTCAGACTTTCTCTGACCAATCCTTTGTCTAACAACTCCTGGACCTGCTTCTTGACCTCCTCATTTTCTTGTGGCGTCAATCTATACGCGACTTTTTTCAGAAAACTGGCTCCTGGAATGAGGTCTATGTGATGGCTTATGCTCCTTATCGGCGGCAACAAATGAGGTAATTCATCCACCACTATATCAACGAACTCTTCCAATAGTTCCTGAATTTCCTCCGGCAGATCATCCACTCTTGTGTTGGTCAAAACAATCCTTGGCTTTCTGACAACAAAGAATTGTGGATCTTTCTTCTTCTCCATCTCTGTAAGAAGCTCCTTCCCGCTCATGAGAAGTATTGGGCTGCTTACTTCCGGCTTTACCTCCTTACCCTTTATTGGAAGCAACATATGGGTTCTCCCATTTTTTTCCAGGGTATATGTGTTCATTCTCCCATCATGAACCACATTTCTGTCATATTTCCATAGTCTACCCAGTAATAAATGACATACATCCATGGGAATAACATCACATAGAATCTTATCATTATAACCCCCTATCTTGAATTCGACTAAACATTGTTTAGTGACACTCACCTGATGTCCCTTCTGTAGCCACGAAACCTTGTATGGACTCGGGTGATCAGTTGTCTCCAGCACTAGTTTCTCCACCATCTCGATTGAAACGAGATTATCGGTGCTTCCGCTATCCACAATAACCTTGCATTTCCTGTCCTTGGTATTGCATGCGGTCCTGAACAGTCTTCTTCTCTGAGCTATGTCCTCCACCTCCTTCTCGGGTGTTACGAGAAATTTTTGCATCATCAAATACCTTCCGTCTTCTACATCTTCTGCTTCAGCAACTCGCCTTTGTGCCTCGGCGATGTGAGCTTCTCATTTATCTGTCTTCCTATCTGGACAATCAACTACCTTATGTCCATTCTTCCCACATGTGTAACATGTGATGATTCCTCCTCTGCCTCTTCCTCTACCTCGAGTATGAGGAAAAGTATTAACATCAGCGTATCCTCCACTCTGTTCTGCCTGCTACATTCGCTGCTCAGCGTGCTGGCCTTGCTGAGAACTTCCACCTCTTTCCATTCGGGTCTGAGGCTTCTTCCAGTCATCTTTGGATTTTTGAAACCTGTCTTGGACAACTGATTTTCCTCTTGGCTGACCCTTGCCTCAGCTTCGCTGTGCCGGCTTACGGCTTAGTTTCTCTTTTGCCTTCAATGCCATCTTATACGCATCCTCAACCGTTCTGACGGTTGTCATACTCATCTCATCTTGGATATCGTATCTTAAGCCATTCATATACCTGGCTACTTTTTCATCATCACTCTCCCGATGACCTGCTCTGATATTGAGCTTGTAGAATTCTTCGTTGTATTCCTTCACCGTCATCAACTTCTGTCTTAGGTTTTGCATTCGCCTGAACAGTGTGATCTGATAATCCCTTGGGATGAATTTCGCCTTCATCTTCGCAATCATTCGATCCCAACTTTTAATTTTCTGTTTGCCTTTGGAACGTCTATCTGCCTGAAGCTCGTCCCACCATAATGCTGCATGTCCTTTCAATTTCGTAACAACATGTCTTACCTTTTTATCCTCTTCGATATCCTCATAATTGAAGTAGGTGTCAAGAGCTCGAATCCAATCCAGAAGCTCTTCTGCATCCAGACTTCCCTCATAGACTGGAATGTCCATTTTTGTCTTTGAACTCATCCGAGTGATAGCCTTAATTAACCGCTCATTTGTTGCATCCTCGACTGCAACTTCTCCTTGTTTTTCAGCTTTGTTTTCTCCTTCAGAGTCGCTCATATCCCCAGCATTGGCTATGCGTCTCTGCGTTGCTTCCATATCTTCTAGTCTTTCTCGAAGATCTCTTATTTGCCTTTCCAGTTCCAGATTTCCTGCCGGTCTGCCTCTTCTTCTCACCTCTCTGTCTTCTGGATCAAGTGACTGTCTCATCCTCCTGGGCAGCATGGCAAATTTTTCTTCCTCCCTGTTGCAGAAAACAAAGAGTAAATCCCTTGCTCTGATACCACTTGATGCAGACGTCCACTTGGCACGCCCGCGATCACCAGGACCTTCTTGTTCTCTGGCCCGAAGAGCTAAAATTGCTTCTTCCTGTCTCTTTCGGGACTGTGTCACCCACAAGATGCTCTTTGTAATCGGGAATTCAGGTTTTGTGTTATCGCAAAACTCGTGGGCACATTCCTCGTGATATCCAAAATCTCGAAACCCGATGGGTCTCAATGTCGATGCTTCTTCGTTCCTATCGGGGATTTCCCTATCGGGAAATCGACATATGTGATGTCGTGTTTCACTGGCACCACAAATCTCCGAACTCTGATTCGCGATGGCGTCTCTCTCTCTCCCAAGCTTCTTCAGTTTAGCCCTTCCACATATGACCTATCATTCCACGAAATCACGACCTGCTCCTCGTCAGAGGTTTGAACTTTGCGGTTTTGTTATGCGTAGAACCTACACTCCCGGAAACTCCGAGATGCCGAACCGCGATACACGTGCGGTCTCTCTCCTCCACGTCACCGCTCCTTTCTCCACTTATCAGGGATCGCAAAATCACGATTCCTATTTCATAAATTCCTTTGTGAGCAAGAACCCCGAATTTCCGAACCTGACTCCTCGGGATCTCACGCCATGTGTCCTTGCTGCGATCAATGGTTCCGACCCTCTCGGGAAATCACGGATCGTGATTTCAATGTGCTCGATCCTCTTGTATACGGAAATCCCGATGACCTTGATGTCCCAATGACTCCTCGGGTTCTTCCTCCGATTTGGTGGAATTAACCCCTGCGCATCTTTCTAGGGATCTGAAAGCTGACGGGATTTCGCTGATTTCTTCTACGAGCCCTGACCGTTGATTCTTCCCCTTTGAGGATTTCTTGAGAAACTGCAAGTTCTTTCTCAAAACTTGTTCTCCAACTCCTGTATTTGTACTTCCTTCTCAAACCTTCCTCTACACAAATCCCCTGGACTCTCTTTCAACACTACCACGAAGGAACTATCCCTCTTGAGCTTGCGTGCCCTGCTTGCGCTCTTCCTTCAACGCTTTCCAAGTGTTTAAGCTTTCAGACTCTGCGCACTCTCTGCAGCAGCAGTCGTCTAACTCCTTTGCTAAGGCTAACAACTGAGACTTTCTCTTATCCAGCTTGCACGCTCCTTGCAGGACTTCAATAACCCAAATCAACTCCTCGGCAAATAAGAATAAAAGTTCAACTATCGAGCCCTCATCGACGCACTCATTGCGGATGAATTCAACTACACTCTATGCAGGAATCTCCTGGCTCAGGTAGAGAAACAACTGAAACTTATTCTCTCTCAGACTTCATTTAAAACTTGAAATTATATGCACAACATAAACAAATCAATTGCACAACTAGAAAGCAAACATTCATGAGCACAACATCAACACAAAGAAAACAACACCGGCCATGAATTTGAATCAGAACTTCTTTCTATTAATTCAAAAACATCTGTACATGGGCGTTCTTCACAATTTCTCTGCTTGCTCTTCTCTTCTGAATGCTTGATTCTAAAAAATAATGTTACAGTGTACAAGTGAGGGTGTCTATATCCGTTTTCCCTCTCGAAAACCGAAACTATCTAATCTAGACTTAAACATCTATCTACCTGCATTAAATCTATTAAATGCCTCTTATCTAATTCAGACAAGAGCGTATGGTTCGAGGTCTGATACAACATACAAAAGGTGCTTTCATAAATGCATCATTCATACATTGGCGCATCCTCTTGAATGAAAATTCAAAAACGTTCTGCTGGCTTGTCCAACTATTCATTGCCTTCCACGATGGCTTGCTTGTCATGGAAATGCTCCTTGATGAGTTAGCGATGCTCCTGCATCACATGTTCTGGTCTAAAATTATATATTCTTCATCCGGGGTAAAAAATCACATTTTTCTATAGGAAAATGGATTCATTTCCTTCATTTTCAATAGTCGGTAGGGAGGGATGGAATAATCTAGAGGTGGGGTGAACTCTCGACTAATTAGGATTCAGTTTCATATCCATAATATCTAGTTGGAGTTCAAGTAGCGGTTCTAGATCCTACAACTCTTGACGCATCATCCCTTGATGCGACATATGTATATTAGCCAGTCTAGTTAGTTGGTTTTGTATTTGTTGGTTCAAGTGTTGGAGTAGATAAGTTTTTTCTAAAACAATGTCTTCTTCTAGTTCCTTCCTTATTAGTCGACCATAACCTCACCTAGTTGACCACAAGTCATGGGCCTAAACAATTCAAATTTTTTAATATTTGAATAGGTATGGAGGCATAAGTTTCTTTGTGCAATCTTCAAAACTTAGGATCCATTTTAGCAAGCTCCTTAGGGTCAATTCAAACCCATATAAATAATGACATTCAAGGTTTCTATTGTTGCATGATTAGCTCCATTATCCTTCACAATCATCTCAACATTCTTGATCATTTCTAAAATTTGTAGGTATAGCATACCATGTGAAATTACGGTAGAAATGAGAACATATATATGAAGTTCATCCAAACCCTCTCCTTCCAACACGCACATAATTGTTGTAATTTAGGACAGATCTTCTGGTGAGGGTTTTGTACACAATAATGCTACTTGAATCATTACCTCAACTTCATTTTCATCATAATTCTATCTTCTTGTTTTCACAAGAAGTATTGAAGATATATATACCTTTGATCTATTTGTGAAATTTTCTCCATTGTTGAGGTGATATTCTACCATGTTTAATATTCATAGGTTGGGAAAAGGTACTTTGGTTTGGTATATGTACATTGTGAGAACTTCAATTGGTCACCTCCCATCTTTTTCTTCCAACACACAGTGGAACTATGAATCCTATTTTTACAATGTATGGATGGAACAAGGTCCTAACAAAGAAATTCTAAAATCCCTTCCTTTCCAAGTTTCCTTGTGTAGGAAGAGAACGACCCATGTCATGTTGAATGTCATGTTGAAATAATTTGAATATATTTACTAAAATTGAAGGCATCTTGATATGATTTGGAACTGAAAAAACAAAAACCCATTTCTTGACTAGGACCATGATAAGGATCTTGATTGATGTTGAAAACCTTAAATTTGTCAAATGAGTTATTCTGAAGGAATTCAATACTAAAGGAGGATAGATGTGAAACTTTACTCTAGCTTCTTGTATCATGTACTTTGAATATTTTTCCATATAAAGTTTTTTTAACTCGCTTGGAATTACATCCAACCAAGTCCATTCAAAACCAAAACTTTGACTATACTCCATGAAAATTTAAGAAAAAATTATTTTGGAGTTACAACAGGAAACATTCGTTAAAGTGGTGGAAACACTCCTTTTGGGAGCTCTACTTCCAAATTTCCTAGCTACATTACTTGCATCAACTTCAACTTATATAATTTTCACTTGAAGCCTCATTATTAAAACCATGTTATCTCATGTCCTTCAAAATACAACTAATTTTTTAATCAGTGCAAACAAATAAAAAAATTATTGTTCTACGGAAAAATCTACAAGGCATGAGTGTACCAAAGAAAAACAATTTCATAATAATTTGCTTTAGATAAGAAAGTACCACCAAACTAATTTAAAAAATGAAAATTTCTAGAAATTATATCATGGTCACGGTCCTTGTGGAAGAGAGAGAGAGAGAGAGAGAGAGAGAGAGAGAGCTCCACTAGAATTTCAATGAGGCCATTTTTCAAACCACTAAGACTTTGTTAGCCAACACATTAACTATAATGAACTATCTTAAGAGGAATTCACCCTTTGTTCTTTATATCTTCACATGTTCTCCCATTAATATGACAATATGTTAAGAGTTGGGATTTATTGGGGGTAAAAACCCCTAGAGATGGGTGAGAATCCCTTAACTATGGATTAAGACAAGTACCAAGGGCACTTGCCTAGTCACTGGAGTGATTAAGGCAAACAATCATAGATATAAATATTGTATGTAAAATAGAAATAAAGAGTACTATATATGCAATGTATCAGAACAAAAAAGTTGTGATATCTGAGTAAGGATAAAATTTCGTGTAAAGTGGATATCAAAAAGCTAAGGCAATAGTGAAGAATATAATGGAAACTTGAGATAAGTACTTCTAACCATCT
>SNQJ01S0066829.1:29047-43429 GCA_010110895.2 Picea sitchensis | reverse complement strand
TGGAGATATCACTACGATGATCCTTTCATGTTTAGAACATTTTTTTTACTCATCACCTTATGGACTAGAAAGATTTCAAAATTTGGGTATTATAGTGAGCCCTTGGTTTCCTAGGTGTACTCTTATGCTTCATGGCCTCCATCCTTTGCTAGGAGGCCTCCTCACTCTTTGTATATCTCCATTAAGGCAGATTTAATCCTCTAAAAAACCAATTCTAAGATCCTCCACATCAATCTCATCCTCTACTAGCTCTTCCACTTCAAGATCTTTACTTGTTATCTTATTGGGTATCAATTCATCTGTGTCGATGGATCAACCAAACCTTCCTTACATGGCTAGTTTGAATCTTATTGTTTTGGAAAAACTAATGAATGACCCTATCCACCATGATTTGACTTGGCCAATAATTACTACACATTTTCCATTCGACATCCCCAAATTTGGAACCACAGTTTGCAAGGCCTTGAATATGTGTTTTAGGTCTGTATTGTCATCATAGTGTTCATGGAATAAATGCATGAGAGAGTGGCTACTTTAATATGTGAAGGATTCCCAAAGACATATCCTTAAAGTATCCAAAAGAAAGTCCAACAAGATGGGAAAAACGCCCATGAGCCCAAGCAACATTCCTCAGCATGGTGACAAAGAAATGACTTCACAAGTCTCCATTCTCGAAACAAATTTTCCTCATTACTAGATTCATTCCATCCATGTCTGCTTCCATATAGATATCATGCATCAATCTAAGGTTGAAATTGAACTTTGTATTGGAAACAACCCTTACTTAATATGAGAATTACGC
The DNA here is from genome assembly GCA_010110895.2 of Picea sitchensis. Taxonomy (NCBI): domain Eukaryota; kingdom Viridiplantae; phylum Streptophyta; class Pinopsida; order Pinales; family Pinaceae; genus Picea; species Picea sitchensis. The sequence continues at coordinate 42,627 of SNQJ01S0066829.1, read as the reverse complement.
ATATAATTAATCCAGAAAACTTGTCTTTTCCATTTCTATATGATCATTGCTTGCCAAGACTACAAGTAACATGGCCCAATAATGACATTCTCCCACAAAAATCATTCAAAACACAAAAAATCACATATCAAACTTGTGGTGCCTTTGAATCCAATGAACAAATTACCCTCAGAATGGACCATTGGAAACTTAAGGAATATAACAACTTCTTCAGGGTGTCAATTATTACAAAAAAATTTAGTATCCAACAAGTTGGCAGGTAACATATAGCTCAACTTGGGGACATGTACTCCTCAAGGAGTTCATGAGAACAACATAATTTTGGAAACACTTCCTTAATGCAGTCCTTCCAACCATATTGGTTGATTACGATGACCATGATGCTAGCAATCTAATCATCAATTTGTAAAGGTTATGTATTATGCACCTAACCCCTGTGCTTGATTTCCATGGAAAACAAAGGATTGTTGAAACTCGAGTGTAGGTAGGATGACTTGTCCATGTATGGTGAGTGTTGTCGCAAGAGTTGGTTCTAGGCTGTAATAGAACCAAGCCTGAGCACATTTTAAATGAAAAATTAAGTTATCACTCAGAACTTGACTTGGGTTGCTGCAAGCCAATCCCCGAGGTAATCTGAAACCTGCTTTAGAGTGTGTTTCTGACCTAATACACTCAGAGAGGGCTATCTCAATAGCCAAAGGATCTTTACTCAATAAATATTTAGTAATCGCAATAGGAAGGCCAAATTTCTTATAAGAGAAGATATTATGATAAAGTTGGTGGTTGTACTGATTTGAAAAGACCTATTGTGCATGGAGTCAAGTGAAAACCAAAGAAAATGGATAATAGCAGTGATTGTGTTACTTGAGGGAAATGAGGCAAAGTAAGTCTATCTTTCAGCCATCAATAATCCCGATATGGTAGCAGAAAAAATAAAAGGAAAAGACCATCATAGTGAAAGCATCTAACAATGATGAGTTTTCACCACAACTTTAGAGGAAAAACACTGAAGGTTAATAACTAGGTGCAAAGCACTAATCTTGAGTGAATTCTGACTAGCTATCATTGAAACACAACACATATCAACTGTGTAAGAAAAATGCAAAATGAATTCCAAACAAATTTTAACTCCATCGATAAAGGAAGAGATAGACGATATAAATATAACAAAACAAAGAACATACTGTGATGAATCTCACATATCAAGTGAACACATCTCTCCTGCATTACTCCAATAATTTCTTCAAAAAATAACTCTGTCTACAATAGAAGCCCCATTTTCAAAAGAGGTCGAACCCTTTCTGAGCTCCTCAAAATGATTATTTAACTAATCTCTTTAGAATCCGTTACATTACTCAGTATTTAAAAGAAATAATCTAAAATGAAAACTCTTTTTGTTTCAGGAATATGGAAACGGTTTGCCTTCCTGGAATTCTGCAACTGTCAGATGCTCTGCCGGTTTCTTTAACTGTCAGATGGTCTCTTTGTATGATCGAATTTTCTTGCGGCTTAGGCTCAATTAGAAGAGTCCCATTGATGCCAATGGTTCAGTTCGCTGCCGCTTGAAGAAATTCGGCCTTGAGGAATACCATTGCTGAACTTGACACAGTGTTTTCAAAACTGTAAGTTGCATGGCGACCTTCCTGTAGGGATCTATGTCAATTTATATTTGCCTTCAATATGGGCAGCCGTCTCTTGTCAATGGAATTACTTTTGTCATCATCGAATTTCCATTTTCCAAGTCCCGATTTCTCACATGCATTTGAACATGTTGGCTCTGTAAAGCAACTAAGTCGAATTGTATCTCTCACGAAATTATCAAGAATAGCCTCTTCTCTCCCCGGAAGAAAATAAGTTATTGAAGGATCGTCATCGACTTTCGCCAGCTTTCTGATAATTTCTAAAAGAGCTATCTGTTGATATACACCAGGCATTGAAAAGGGCCTCAACCTGAAATAAGGCTGGCGCCTATCCCTAAAATTCGGTTCTATCTCGCCTGTGTGTCGACTGTGACTTTGAACCGTGGCATAAATAACGGCTTGTTGCGCTGGATCTAGCGTTTTACAAACCACACTCCTATCCTTAGCATGGAGTCACGACGAGAGACAGACGAGAACTTCCCAGCCTCCAAACCCACCTCTGCGAATGATGCATATGACTGGAGTCCCGATTTCAGGCTTTCGGGGAAATGGAGAAGTGGTTATTTTAAAACTCCGCGTCTGCGAAATCCCCGAAATAGAGCCCGGCTTTACATGTAATACCGTTCTTGCGATTTCGGGCGTGTAGCATACCTCTTTCGGGTCTTCTCGTGAGTCTTTCCCCCATGCGTTTTAACGCTCGGACAAATGGTGCATGCTTGGTCTTCACGTGGATTATTGTGTGAGTTGTCTTGTGACTTGGCATGTGTAGGACATTTGGTGGATAGCTGGGAGATTTGGGCGTGAAGAGAAATGGACCCAACGATGCAAGGATTTGGCTTAAACTATAATTTTTATAACTTGAAAATAAAATAAAATATTGATTTTAAAATTATGTAAAATAATTTTAAAATAAATAATATATGGAAGGAACAAAACTTATAGTTAAATATATAACTTGTCATTTTTCACAATGAAAGAATGTGAAAGAATGGTTGAGTAGGACAAAACGGGAGATCTTGGGAAAGTGACGCAAGGTTTTGAGATTTTGATGGTGACGGAAATGGCGATAGATAGAGGAAATTTTTAGAATGATTTAGATTTTGGCCAAACGCTAGACAAAAAAAAACCAGGCATATCATTAATTTGAAATTCATAATGGTGTTTACTATTGTGTGATTTGCTTACCCAATTCCAAATACAACTATTGTAATCACAACCCGGTCTCAGAATCTTTGCCTTGCTTCCAGGAAACCCATACTTTTGTTGTTGCAAGGGTGAATTGCACTAGTTCCATTGAAAATCCATGCTCATGGTGGAGGATTCCACGAACTAGTGTTTTGTTGGTGCGACATTTTCATACAAAAATAAGCCACATTTCACTCCATTTGAGGAGTCCACAACTTTGAATCTTGAAAACCTACACACTTCAAGACCATAATAATCACATGGATTTATGATAATGCTGGTGTTTTTTTTCATAGCTAGATAGTCTTGAAAATGTTTACCACTCTCTTGGTCAGGTCTTCCAAATTCTTCTATATTTTTTACCTTATTGGACATTATGAGAATACTCAAAGATCATGATGACACTTATCCTTTTTCATATAGTTTTGACATAAGGCTTCATTTTAATAAGGAGAGTACCTTGCCTCATACTCAAAATTTCTATTGTCCAACAAATTACATCCATGTCCATTGAAATGTTTGTCATTTTGCACAAGACTATGAGCACATTTTTCTTCTTTTATGGAGACAAGTGTTCTATTATCCAAAACTTCAAACTTGTAACTCTTGCTACTATTTACCTCTGATCCTCAAACATACATTAATGTTGTTATACAACTTGGTGTTTCATTCATGTTAATGTCTATAGGATCATAGAACAAATTTTTGCAAAGATCATAATTTGATATGCCATAAAGGTTCCCTTATATTGATCTTTTTCCTTTGCCTAGAAAACACATTTTGAATGGTCTTCATGTACAAAACTTGGGTGTACATCTTCTCCTAGAACAGAGGATGGATTATCATAATTTGGAACCACAGTTTGCAAGACCTTGAAATTGTGTTTTAATCCCATATTATCATCATAGTGTTCATGGAATAAACCCATCAGAGAGTGGTACAACTTGGTGTTTCATTCATGTTAACGTCTATAGGATCATGGAACAAATTTGTGCAAAGGTCATAATTTAATATGCCATAAAGGTTCCCTTATATTGATCTTTTGCCTTTGCCTAGATGACAAATTTTGAATGGTCTTCATGCACAAAACCTGGGTGTACATCTTCTCCTAGAATAGAGGATGGATTATCATAATTCGGAACCACAGTTTGCAAGACCTTGAAGTTTTGTTTTAATCCCATACTATCATCATAGTGTTCATGGAATAAACCCATCAAAGAGTGGTTTCTTTAATATGTGAAGGCTTCCTAAGGACATATCCTTAAAGGATCCACAAGAAAGGCCTCAAAGCTAGGAAAAATTCCCACGAGCCCAAGAAACATTCCTTAGCATCGTAAAAAATAAATGACTTCACAAGTATCCATTCTCGCAAAAAAATTGTCTCATTACTAGATTCATTCCATCCACAGACATTCTCTTATAGATACCATGCATCAATATAAGGTTGAAATCAAACTTTGTATTAGAAAAAACTCTTGCTTAATCTGAGAATTTCACATAGAATTAAGTCTGCAAGCTTTTTTTTTCCATTTACAGGGAACATGGTCGAATAATGACATTCTCCCACATGAATCAGTCATAACAAAAAGCTTCATGTATCATACTTGTGGCGCCTTTGAATCCATTGAACAAACTGCCCTCAGAATGGACTACTGGAAACTTAAGGAGAAGACCAACTGCTTTAGTGTGTCAATTATTACACAAAAATGTAGTATCCAATAGGCTGGCAGGTAACGGGCCCAACTTCTAGTTCTAAATTCTTCTCTCTCTAAACATTTGGGCCAAATGCTTATTCTTTGGTTTCACAATTTTGCAATGTTGATTGCTTGAGTTTAGGAGATATCTCAACACCAATATCTTCAATATTTTCATATGGAATATCCAATTCATTTGTTATGAGTGGCCAAATACTCCACATAGTCTTTTGGAAGAAAATCCTGCAAGATGCATTATCCCAAACTTCCTTGTAAACCTCTTGCCTAGAAGTTGTAAGTATCGCCTATATTAAGGTAAATTGTTGTTGGTTGTGGAGCCTGATTATCTTCCTGATTCGAAGGTCTTTGTTTTCAGCTATGTTTATACCCCATGAATACTGTACACCTCTCCACGCGGGGGGATTGAAAGGGGGGCTTTCCCCCCCTGTACGGTCCGAGGGCCAACAGGAGTTCGGGAGAGAAGCCCCCGAAGGAAAAATTTCCTCGTAAATGTATATTGTCATTTCATAATCAATCTTGACCATTTATCATTAAGTCACAGATATGACGATAGAGATTATGTTATGGTTTTTTCCCTATAATGCAACCCTCTTTTATGAAGGAATTGTATTGGAGTTGTGTATAATTGTGAATATTGTATTATGAGAGAGGATACTATGAGAGAAAGAAGAGGAAGTTACAACGGGTGTGGTAGGTTGTATCCCTTCATTTGATGGATAATAATAAAGGAAGTATGATCCAAAAAGATATTTTAAAGCCTATGGTTGAGTTTTTAAAGCATGAATTCATTAACCATTTAGGAATTTGAACAAAGAGGAAGAATTAAATATTTAACAGAGCAACCATAAGACGATATACAGATCTGGAAATGAACACAAAGAATCAACAAACCATAACAACAAAATTGTTAACGGAGTTCAACAATATCTTCTATGTCTTCGGGCCTTTATCTCAGTGGGTGAGGCTTTCTTATTTATATTCAAAGATTCAAAAGTACATCAAACAAATTTCAAATGGATTACAAACTGATCTGGCTGTGTTCTGCTAGAACTCAAGAACCCAACACAACTGACGTCACTAAAAACGAATGAATGAAGCTCTCGAAAATGGCCCGCAAAGTTGCTCTCCTCAATAGCTTCCTTGCATAAAAATGGCTTTGACTGACAAATTCCTCAACATTTCTCCTTTTTCGAACCTCTCCAAGGCTTCCAAAAACCTTTGGTTTATATAGGATTGAAGTTGGCAACAACCTCCCAACTTCCCCCCAAGATCTGGCTTCAAAAAGAGCTCCAGATCCTCTAATAATGACCAAAATCTCCCAAAACAGGCTGAAAATCCATAAAAACCATAACATATAGTTTAAAACCCATAATTTGGGAAAACATAGGGCAAACTCCCTTCACGTGGGCCCTTGGTCGCATGCACATGTCCATGTGGCCTTAGGTTGGCTGGCGCGCTGGTCTTAACCCTTAAGTCACAACCCTTGGTCATGTGGCTTGGCCATGTGGCCTCACCCTAATCCCCCATGGACACACATCGTCGTTTTCCATTGGTCGGTCAGTGCTAGCCCTCGCCGACCGAGGCTTACCCCGAATCACATGCCAATGTCACTTTATATAGTATATTCATTGTTTCATGACCAAGGAACATGTGTAGCTCAGTCGGTCCGTCGGAGGTTACAAAGACATTGCAAATCCGTGAGGTCAAGGGTTTGAATCCCTCTGAAGGAGGAAACAAACTTTTACCCTACCAACCTTGGGCAAATCTGGGGTGCCACGTGGAATCCTGTGATTCGTCCATGTGTCACCCTGGGATTCTCCTGTACTACTGATGCAACGGCCCAATCACCTGCCACGTCATCCACTGTACAACCCAGTCATCTGCCACGTTCCATTGCCACATCATCCACCATATAGTCTAGTCACCTGCCACATGTCACTGTCGCGCTAGCCTATTGTACGCCCAATTGTCGTCTGTATAGACACATGTCCACCTGTCATTGGGCCATGTCACTGTATGGGCTGCCACATGTCATCCGTATGGTGACACGTGTCAAATTCGTACAATGCCAACTCAGCCTGAAAATGATGAAAGCGAGTGACACATGTCACCTCCTGGTGACACCATGTCAGCATGATGATGTCACCAATCGTACCTGTTGACATCATCATTGACTTTGACCAACTTGAATTTTTTCCTGTTTGGGATTTTGGTCAGAACACGATAACTTTCACATACGATGTCTATTTGAGGAAACAATTATATGGTCAGAATTAGCGTGATGCAATGGACACAATGACACTAGTTTCATTTGATTCTGAGAACTTTGATTTTTAGGCCTTCCTGGACCCATTATGGTCCCTAGATCCATTTTGGATCATGCCTCCCCAATAAGACCTTTTGGTCCTCCAAAAGGATACTAACCAGTCATCAAGTGTGGGATAGGCCACCCCACTTGTTCTATGTCTTTAAACTTTGTCCTGTGCACCTGTCTCATCAAGATCAATTGCAAAACAACCATGACAACTGACAGCATATTTTTAGCCACTTGTACCTTGTCACATCTTACTGAAGCCACTATTATCCATGTTTACAACATTAGCAATGATAACTTCAGAAATATGACCGCAAATGAGCTAATATGTTTGTAGTACTTGCACGACATTAGCTTATCTTGAAGCAAATTATGATTGAACTTCCATTCTACAATCATCTCATGTTCATGCTTAAGATCAATTGCTTGATTTGGCACAATTATAGATGTGTTTCTTTCATGAGCTACCTTCCTTAACTGTTCCATTGTTTGAAGAGATTGATTTCCTTTTAAGTGATGAGCTTGTACCACATATTCATTGCCTTCTTTGATTAAGTGATATTGATTTTGTTCCATGTAGAAGATTGCTTTGTGATCATACAAATAAGGACTACCTAAGACCATTCCATATTCATTTAGTGGCACCACATCACATGTTACCTCACCCACAAACTTAGATGAAATTGCAAACTTTAAAGTGCATTGCTTAGTTATGTGCAATTTATGTTTGTTGCTTATCCATTTAAGTGAGTAAGGTTTATGATGCATCTGAGTTTTTAATCCCAATTGTTTAACCACTTCCTCTGAAATCAAGTTAGATTGAGATCCACTATCTATCAATGTGTCGACCTTATTATGCATCATTACGACCCTTATGTGAAACAATTTACTTCTAGAATCAAATCCATCACCAATTTTACCTATCAAACCAACCGCTGTGATTTTAGATTCATCACCCGAATCTGATCCCAATTTTGTTAGTCATGATGCTACTACAACTGTTTGTCTCCCTTTCCTCTCTTTGAACCACTTCAGTCTCTTCTCGGGATGCAATTTCCAACAATGGTCATCATCATGCCCTTCTTTCTTTCAATGCTTGCAAGAGAGCTTCTCTTCCTTTCTTTCCACTAAATTTTCCTTCTTTCCATTCCACTTCCTTTTGTCCTCTTTTCTTGAAGACGATTTCCCTGATACACCAACTCTTCTTTTCCCTGCCTCAATGTATGTTGCTTGAACAAAAACCTCATCAAGATTAGTAGGTCCAAAATAAATACAGTGTTACGAATGTGTGCAGGTAAACCTCCTATATACTTCATAAGAGTTTCTTGGGTATGTAATGGAATGTATAACATTAATGCCATCTTACAAAATGCATCTTTGTATTCTTGCATTGTTTGTCCCTTTATTAGTTTAAGACATTTCCATTCAATTAAATCTTTCTCTTTATAGCCCAAAGGATAAAATTTCTTTCTAAGTGCATAAACAAATATTTTCCTTGATGGAAATACATTACCCACTTGTTGTGTGCCATTTTGCAACTTGCTTTGCCACCAGATGAGTGTTGTTCCTGCAAGTCGAAGCGATGCCAATTTGATTTAAGTTGCCTCGTCCTTGATTTGTTGCACACTGCAATAAACTTCCATCTTTTTGGCCCAATTATGAAGCCTCTCTGCATTGACTTCGCCATCATACATGGGTAATTCAAACTTCACATCAAGCTTAAGTAAAGGCATGCCATTTTTATGTTTATGGGAATGTTTTCTTGTGGTGGACTTAGAACTTGTACTTGAAGAAGAAGAAGTTGATGGAGAAGAAGGAGGTGAAGGAGGAGATTTAGGAGGATCCTCTCCTTCTTCACTTTTTTCCTTTGAAGGTTCACCTAAAATCGGTCTCTTCTGATCCAAGTAATCATCATATAAAACCTTCATCATCTCCGACATGGCAAAGAAGGTCTTTTGAAAATCTACCTCGTCATGAGAAAGTCCCTCTTCCGATGCCATCTTCTCACTTTGAGAAGTTCTCTTTCTTTATCCAATCTCAGGATTCTCTTCAACAATATATCCTTCACCACAATTCATCTTTTCCATGGTAATCATGCAAACTCCAAAACCAACCGTCAACCTACTCTGATACCACTTGATCCGAAAATATATTTTAAAGACTATGTTTGAGTTTTTAAAGCATGAGTTCATTAAACATTTAGGAATTTGAAAAAAGAGGAAGAATTAAAGATTTAACATAACTTCCATAAGAAGATATATAGATCTGGAAATGAACACAAAGAATCAACAAACCATAACAACAAAATTGTTAACGGAGTTCGGTAATATCTCCTACATCTCTGGGCCTTTGTCTCAGTGGGTGAGGCTTTCTTATTTCTCTTCAAAGCTTCAAAAGTACATCCAAAAATTGTCAAATGGATTACAAACTGATCTGGTTGTGTTCTTCTAGATCTCAAGAACCCAACACAACTGATGGCACTGAAAACGTATAAACGAAGCTCTCGGAAATGGCCAGCAAAGTTGCTCTCCTCAATATCTTCCCTGCATAAAAATGGATTTGACTGACAAATTCCTCAACATTTCTCCTTTTTTTAACCTCGCCAAGGCTACCAAGAACCTCTAGTTTATATAGGATTGAAGTTGGAAACAACCTCCCAACTTCCCCCCAAGATCTGGCCTCAAAAAGAGCTCAATATCCTCTAATAATGGCCAAAATCTCCCAAAACAGGATGAAAATCCATAAAAATTATAACATATAGTTTAAAACCCATAATTTGGGGAAATATCGGGCGCAACCCCCTTCACGTGGACCCATGGTCGCATGTGTGCCTCCATGTGGCCTTAGGCTGGCTGGCGCACTGTTCTTAGCCCTTAAGTCTTGGCCCTTGGTCACGTAGCTTGGCCATGTGGCCTCGCCATAATCCCCCACGCGCACACATCATCGTTGGCCCCTGGCCTCCAACCCCTGGTTGGTAGGGGCTGGCCCCCGCCGACTGGGGCTTACCCCGAATCACACGCCAATGTCACTTTATATAGTATATTCATCGTTTCATGACCAAGGAACACGTGTAGCCCAGTGGGTCCACCAGAGGTGACGAAGATGTTGCAAATCCGTGAGGTCAAGGTTTCGAATCCCCCCAGAGGAGGAAACAAACTTTTACCTATTCGACCTTAGGCAAATCTGGGATGCCACATGGCACCCTGTGATTGGGCCATGTGTCACCCTGGGATTGGCTCGTACTACTAATGCAGTGGCCCAATCACTTGCCACATCATCCTTCGTACATCCTAGTCATCTGCCACGTGTCACTGCCACATCATCTGGTCATACTACCATGTGTCAATCTGTACTGCCATGTCATCCATCATACAGTCGATTCACCTACCACATGTCACTTCCACATCACCTTCCCTATACCCAACTGTCATCTGTACATCCACGTTTCCACCTATCATTGGGCCATGTCACTGTATGGACTGCAACATGTCATCCGCACAGTGACATGTGTCAAATCCGTACAGTGCCAACTCAGCCCGAAAGTGACAAAAATGAGTGACACGTGTCACCTCCTGGTGACACCATGTCATCATGATGACATCATGCTGACGTCTTTCTGATGTCACCTGTCATACCTACTGATGTCATCGTTGACATTGACCAAGTTGACTTTTTGCCTCTTTGGGATTTCGGTCAGAACGCGATAACTTTCGCATACAATGTCCATTTGATGAAACAATTATATCGTAAGAATCATCCCGACGAGACGGACGCAATGGAATTAGTTTTGTCTAATTCCGAGAACTTTGATTTTTAGGCCTTCCTGGACCCATTTTGGTTCCTGGATCCATTTTGGATCAAAGTACCTGGAAATTTCTCTAGTGGACGTAGCCCACACTAAGTGAACCATGTATATATGTGTCTCTATTGTATTGTGTATATTATGTGTTTTATTTCCACATTTGTTTTTATTTTATTGCTCCGCAATCATATTTTCTAACAATTGTATGGTCTCCAATTGAGGGAAAATGTGAGGAAACAAGTTGAAAAAATCAAGTATTACATTTATAATATGAAAGCGCCCCAAAGAACCCAATGCATATGAATTATCCATACCTACATTTGTTGTGGTGGATTTCATATACCTCCAAAGCAAAACATCTAGCTTCTTGTCCTCAACACATAATTCATTTTTATCATTGTTTGCCCCATCACCTTGCTCTTCAATGTGAGGTATTTCTAGAGAATGTCCTTTTATCTTCATCTTATGAGGAAATTCCACCATAAAAACAAGGCTATTCTCAAGACAACTAACCAGGGAAAAATTATGTGAACAATCTTTGTCATCAAATTTTGGTGGCCTCTAAAAATACAACGCATATGACCTAACACTATTTTGTTTCAAGAAGCCATATAATTTGAAGGACCCATCTAGACTTGTGTTGCACTCCTCTTCACAAATGGTGGAAAAAATGTTGATTTCATTAGATTCTTCACATAGTTCCATGTCTATAATGTCATGTTAGAAGGGACAACCCATGCAACCATAATCAAATTCATCACTCTGAGGATGGTCTGTCAGTTATCTCCACAACAAAGATATTATGTGGTTGTTTGAGTTCATCATACAGAGTCAAGTAATAAAAATCCTAATCCAGATCTCGCATGCCTAGGCCTAGTGCTAATCATCCTAATCAAAGAGTTCTCAAGAATGTTGATATAAATACATGAGGTCTTACTAATTCTTTTACAAAATTTGTGTGGTAGCTTGTTGTTGTAAAGGTGATTATTGATTTGTTTCTTGCATATTTTTATTGACCTGGTTTTTTTTATCTAGACACCTCAAATCAGATTAAAACTTCCTTGATATTTTCATCTAATATCTGTAAGATCTTGTTTATTGCAGATAAATGCAACCAATATCGCCACAAAAGTTGCTTGTCTCATTTTGAGTGTGGATGAAATGGTGAAAAATACAAAGGTAGGTTTTGAGTTATTTGTTCCTCATATTTATGCCTTTACCTTTCAACTATTGGCATACCTTCTATGAGAAAAAATTTCATGTAAGTCATATTTGAATGCAGTTTGAGAGTGCTCAATGAAAAGGGGAAACAATTTTAATGGATGGACAAGGTCCCGATGGTGGCTTCCATGGTTGAGGTCAAGGCATGCGCAAGTGATGAGATCAATGGAGCTTGTTGGTGGCTGCAATTTGAGTAGAGTTCAGTTTTGTACTCATACTAAAGAGAGGAATGTACTACAGACATTCTTCTTTATATAGAGGCATGCCATCATGGAAAAAAATTCTACTTATTTTTTAATTTTATTTTGTGGGCGATCTCATTTTTTCTAGGATGAATTCATCGCCATTGAGACTGTCTGTTGGTTACTAGATTTAAATAGTTTTCCTTTCTGGATTCATTTTCTCAAGCATTCATTTCTTCTCCAATTGTATTCCTTGAAAACCAACATAATTGTTTTTGAGACTCATCTATATTGTATGTTTTACTTATCAGTAGGAGAATGAGTTGCATGTAATAACCCAATTAATTGTAAATTATGTTGATAAAAGTGCATGTTAGATAATTTGTTCTTGCACATTTTACAATCCTTGAGAATATTTGACTAGAGGTACTTGGAGGTATTTAAACTTATGTTTTTTCTCTATGAATGAACCAAACATCGTTGTCAAGAAAAATGGGAAGTTTGGTTTGACTAGATGAAACAAAAAAATGGACCTCACTGACATAACACACTACCTTTTTTCATGAACTTGGATGTATCTAAAATTATAGTAGCATTATGGATTTTGTGGAGCTCCTATGGTGATTATGTGTGAAATTTCCATGCTATATAGATTGAAAACAATGTTATCTATGTCATTGGTATCCAAGTAAAAAAACAAGGTTTTAATAGCTATGTTTCCCTTAGGTGTGATCAATCTATATTTTACTTGTGGAACACTACTTTAAATAGGCTGCACTTTTAGTAGTGGATTTATCTAGCTAAGGAACCTAATGAGAATTAGTCCTTAAGTTTATAGTTCGCTTAGTTCTCAAGCCTGAAACTAGGTCATTGATTGGATTTGGAAATGTTTCATCTATTTTAACTGTTAATGGTTCAAATTTGTTTATGGAGATTCACCTAGGGAATAAAGTCTTGTTCTACATTTCTTTGGAATTATTTTGAAACTAAACTTTCCTAATTTATATGAGTGTTTATTTTACTTGTTGGATTTTCTTAGAACTCAAGACACTTTTAATTGTGTATATGATTCCTTAACCAAAACATTGTTACAAGGTCTTTGGTAAGTCACCCATGATATTAATATTTTATTCATGTGAATAGAGTTTCCACAGTCTAGCAAGACTTCTTAGAGATTGGAATTGTAGGCATTAAGCATTTAATACGTTACCTAGTCCATTTCTGGGAAGTGTTTAGTTGTGAAAATTGTCCCATAGCCATACTAGTGTACCTTGGGGCCCATTATCATCATTCATGGGTTATCTCATGTTTGAAAACAATATTGGCACTAATGATCGATGATTAGACAGTTTCCCCCATGCTCAACTTCATATAATTTATTTATATGGGTAGATTCATAGTCGGAGTTGGTTTGGATTGAAGACTTGTGGCTATTGTAATGTCCCTTTCCAAATAGGAGCTCCAGAAGAGGAGGCTTAATGGTCTAAACCACCCCGTTAGACTATAGCCAGGGCCAAAGAG
>SNQJ01S0066829.1:1315-26260 GCA_010110895.2 Picea sitchensis | reverse complement strand
CTCAAGCCACAGGTTAATCGCGTAGCCAACAGGTCCCGCACAAATTAACAAACAAAAAAAAAACAAACAACATGCTTGAGGAAAGTGGGGACCATCCTCTTTGGAAGCTTCAACTATCACTTTAGTTTCCATGTTATGTTCCTGAGTATTGTCATTAACATGAGGTTCATCATTTAGGAAAATGTGGTTTTCTTGAGTACCCTTTGAGTCTCATGGGGTATGTTTATTTTTGAACGTGGTTTCCTCCTCCCCAACCCGTGAGACTGAAATTCTAATCCCAAATACGACTAGGAACATTGCTTCAAATTTTCCCTCAAAATTTTGATGGTATCAAGAATTTCCTAGAGCTCCTTCCTTGTATTATCCAGGGCTTAGGAAATCAATTTTTTAACCAATCAATGAGTTTCTACCAACCTGAAGAATTGTGTCCTCTTAGATCTTGTTTACACTAGCTATTTTAGCCACCCTTCAACTTCATTAAAAATCCATTCTTTTGAGAGGGTCTATTTCATTACACAAACTTCCCATTCGAGCTCCTTGACATCCACCTGGCCTTTACTAGAAATTTTCCTTTAAACAATTTATCTACTTCCCATACATCCTCTATAGCTTGTGATGAGAGTAGGGGATCCTTTGAAGTGGATGGTTTGTTCTCAATATCCCTTTCTTTTATTTTTCATGCCCCCACACTCTTACTCACACCATGAGACATACTATCTAGAGTTAACCCTCATCCAAAGTGAAAATACCACCACAAAATCCTCTCTCTAAAACCAAAGAGGGATGAGAAGAGACAAGATAGTGACCAGGAGAGTAACAGAACCCTAGGAGTGGAAAATAAACCAAATATTGCTCAGGCCACTTCACTCAAATATAGAACAAAACACTCATTCATACACCAAACAAATATATGGAAAATCCCCCCCGAGAGACGAGGAACAAAAAAAGGGACTAATACAACTATTTAACTTACTAACAGAGTGGAAACACTACTGATGACTCTCCCCAACACCACAATCATCCATGCAAAAAAAGACTCATACAACCAATGCCACAGACTCAGAAAGGAAAATTAATTACCTAGAATTAAAGGTCGAAGTATCTCAAGAGGGATCCCTCTTCTAGACCATCCCCATTCGTGACAAAACTCCATCATCCAACCTAAATTTAAATGGGTTATTTTCCATACCATCCCAACAAGGAATTCACAACCATGTGCAAAAATTATTTCTCCTGAGCACGCCTTATTTTTCCACTCCCAGTTAACATCCTTACCAACACTGTGAATAATCACAATTTTCCATTTGTAGCCACCTTCATAGGTAATCTTAATGTACCCACAACCCTCCTTCTTTCCTTCTATCATCATAATTTTCAAAGGTAGGAGGAGGATATTTCTATCCTCCCACATCCTTTCCTCAGATCATTTCCAGTCATCAAACCTCCCACATTTTTGGTACAAAAGTGTCCAGACTAAGGTCCTTCTTAGGTTACCACCAAAAGGTACCAAAGTAGTCTAGAGTGTTGGCATTTTCATCTTCTTGGGAGGGAAGAAGTCTCACTCGAAGCGCAACCGAGATAGGAAAGAGAGGGAAGTGTAAGGAGAATACTTAGACAAACCTTTGAGTTATCAAGACTCATTGTAGTCTTGCGCAAGATAGACTAAACCTGTAACAGTTTTGAGTAATTCCTATCTGGGAAATAAAGAAACAGAGTTGTGTTGTCATTCATAAAGAAGCATTTAATTATATCAGGAATAAAGATAATAAAGAACAACAATACGTTCATGCATTACGACTCAATACACAAGGTGTAGCTTCAAAATTTAGGCCTTTGATTGTATTAACGATACCAAACTCAGATACATTGTCTGTCTGGTTCTTACCCAGATCTTGAAATCTTAGTTATACTACAGTATAGGTGTTGGCCCTTGACCAAGTTTTGAGAATACTTTGTCATGTTTGACCTATTTTTGGGACTTCAACAGGGTGTCCAAGGCAGAACGCAAGTCGAAGCGGAGATCGTGGGATCTCGACCCCTTATTTAGGGAATTTTGGGTTTTGGGCTATGTAACGGGTATGGGGATGTCGGCCCATGGGTTTACCCATGTTTAGTCCCTTTTTGTAATGTATAAATAGAATTCTAGGCGATGTAAGAAGAAGAAGGTTTTTGGTACCTTGTTGAGTGCTAAGTACCAATTGTATATGCTTCGTGCATTCTATGTCGAGAACTTGCAGAGTTAAGTGAAAGTGATTGTAAGAGACTGTGAGAAGGCTTTGTATTGTAACTCGGGGAAGGAGGGTCCATCAAAGTGTGTACATATATTTTGTCCTAGCGGAGTAAGATCTCATGGCTCTGTGCATATAAAATATTGATAGAAGGCAATAAAAGAGAAGAAGAGTTGGTGGACGTAGCCCCAGGCTAGGTGTGAACCATGTATATCCGGTGGTGTGGTTGCTTTGTGCATTATGAATGTTTCATTATTCATATGATTAATGCTTAGTGCATTGATTTATGTTAGATGAATATGATATGTTATCTTAGTTCCTAATGATGTGAATAAGATGCTAGATCTAATCTGTGTTGATATGCTTAGTGCTTGAATATATTGGATCTGTGTGAATACTGTGTTTCTCTGTTATTAGGGTTTATCTGTGTTGTAAACTAAGGATGAATATTAATGAACTATAACTGTTGAGTGCTCTGCTAAGGTGTTACAATCATAGATCTGTGTCCCAGCTAAGGTTGCAGACATTGGAGTCCTGCAACCACCCTTGCCTCTACCTCGGGTGAGACTTCATTTGCTTCGCAGGTGTTGCCGAAAGGGTCGATAGTTAGGATTTTGTTGGTGCATTGTTGAAGTGTTGAACCTTGTGTATGCCTCTGTTCCAACAAATGGTTCTGTTGTCGAGACCTGAAACTATGATTGTTGGGAACTAAAGAAAAGAGGAAGCTCCGTGCATAGATTTGTTGCCCTAATTCACAATATATACTTGACTTGTGAAGCTCTCTGCTAAGAAGAGAAGTCAGATCTGAAGAAAAGAGGTAAGATATTAAAGCTTTGTGATCTGATAAAGGTAATAACAATGAGAAGTTTTGATTGAAAAGGTAAGATAAGGGGAAAATTTTGTTTCAAAAGTATGGATCTAGGTATGCTTTATAAAAAAATTCCTAGCTTGAAAACTAGGGCACAACTAGAAGAAAGAAGATTTGATATGAGTATATCTGATAAGAATAGTGAAAGATATGTTATTCCTATGCATAGAAAGAATGTTTGGACTAACAAATCGATGCAGGATCTTAGAAAGAATTTTTTGCAGGTTAGCTACTATGATCTGAGTGCACAGTATAGGAAAGGTTGGGGATCATTTAAAATAAAAAGAGGATTAATTATTTGTTACAGTTGCAGAAGACTGGGACATCTTGCTAAGGAATGTCATGATCAAAGACCTAGTTTTCTTTGTTGTAAAGCTATGGATCATGATGTTTTGGATTTCCTTAGAATGATTTCTAAGGTTGAAAGAATGAATATGAGACAAGAGAATCTTGAGGAAGATCAAGAAATTGAGACCATGATAGAACCCTAGAAAGAATCAGAGAATGTATTTCTACAAATGAAAGAAACCCTAAATGATAATAGAAATATCAACTTGTCAAAGATCTTCAAAGAAAAAGAGTGCATAGAAACAAGACTAGGAGACTTTGGCATTGACTGTGTTCTGGATGAAGAAACACAAGTGAATATCATGACAGAAAGAACCTGAGAAATTTTAGGAAAGTCTGTTATGATTCCTTCATTGGGAGGAATAAGATTATTTAGAGGAAAGATGATAACCCTATGTGGAAGGCTCACCCAGATATCTATGAATGCTCATGGAACTTCGACAAAGGAAGATTTTAAGGTTGTTAAATTTATTGAGAACAATGCCCCATTTGCTATATTAATAGGAAAAACTTGGATTGAGAAGGATCGGGCTAGAAGAAAAGAAGAGAAAGTCGTATACCAAAAGAAGCAAGAATTAAAAGATTTCATGACTAGGAGGATAGCACACTTGATTGAAGAACATGAGAACAGATCAAAGTTGCTTAGAACCAGAAACTTGGATGTCAAAGTTGAAAGAACACAAGAAGACTCACAGAAGAGTGAAGCACCTACCCCAGATAGAGAAGAAGTATTGCCCTTGAACCCTATGAAAGAATCTCAACAACGCGAAGTTACTATGCCAAAAGGAGATAGGAATCAGAATGGAAAGAGGAATACCGAGAAGAAGATTACAGGGAAGAATTCTAGAAATCTTAGTAAGAAGAGAGAAAAGATAGAAAAGTTGCAGAATGTTCCATAGGGGACTTCGCAGAAGGAAGGTTTGCACAACTGGAACTTCGTCAGGATATCAAAACAGTGCAACATGGCATTTCACCATGGTGAAGAAATATAGTCGTTGAAGAAATTATGACCGTTAGAATGATGCCCCCGAACGGTTAGAACAACAGTTATGGCCAGAAATATTGTCATCAGACCATTGGGACTGTGCCACAACAGACAAAACCACATTGATAAATACCTCTCCTCTGTTGGAGAGATTCGTTACATCCCTGTCTACTTATTGTGTCGACTGTTGCACCGAAAACACTTTTTCAAATTGTATCCTAGCCAACTCATTACTATAGTGTTGTGTTTATGTAGATCGACACCTGGTCTATTTCTTTGAGCACTCATTCATCCACCTGAGTTATCCAATCTGAGCGTTCATGTCGGACGAACTCAATGTCATAGAGAAGTTGGTTGAATAAGTTCTCATCGATCTAATGGCCAAAAAAAGTAATGTCCGCAGGTATTCAAGCTTCCCCGAAAATAGGAGTGCAGGCCTCTCCATCGACTGCTCGTGGATCTGGACCATCCCAAGCTGTAGCTGAGAAAAGAACCAAGCATAGAGATGACTTGGCGAATGCAAATTTAATCCTGACTATCCTGCCCAACTATATCCCGCCTTTGGCTAGTGCGGTGAGTCATGAAAGTGTCATGAGGGACTTTGATTACAGTCTGGTTACTACGTACCTCCCGAAAGGGATACGTGTAGTTAGAAAATAGCAGGTTAAGATCATAACATTAAAATTCAGTGACTTCAACCTAGGGGACCACAAGAACCACATTATGCTCTCTCCTCATAGATAATTGACTAGGATGAAGGGGAAGAACTCGAAAATAATCCCCCAACCATGGACTATGAACCTCGCGCAGTCCACCATCTTGAATGTGATGAAGATTCCAGATTTTGGAAGGCACCAGGAGGTTAACGTGTGTGTTAAGCTCCTATTATCATGTTACGATGGCGGTTATCTATGGCTATATAGATGCATCACAGTTGATCCGACGTTGATCCATAGGATCACCAGATTGAGCATGCAGGGACGAGACTCACAAGACTTCTACCCAGGGAAGGCTGCAAACCACGCCCTGGCACAGAGAATTAAGGATACTTATGGCGATGTAGAAAAGGGGATGTGAGGCTATAAGGTAGATTCCATCTAGAATGGAACAATGTGCCTGACTTGCCATCTGATTGCAAGAAAGCTGGTGAGAAAGAAAAGACCTACGTAGGTCACAGGGTTCGTTGTTGACCTTGCCGAAAAATGTGTAGAATGACTCCAAATGAACTGGGCAAAGTACCTAGTCAACCAGGTAGAATCGGATTGTCGAGAAGCTCAGGATCAGGGCTATGAGTTCCATTTTAGCTGGCTACTGATCCTCATAGTGTTTACTGCTTGGGATATGTCGAAAGGTGCGACCTTCCCAGACATTAAGTCGTTCGAGCCACTCGCTGCGAAGTTCACCACGCTGTAGTACTCGAGTGATATGGGAAAACAATGGTAGTCGAACGCAGTATTCCACACATATTATCTCCAACTAAAGAGGGCTATTGGGGTTGTCCCTCACATGACGTCGAACACCCTACACCATTTCAAACCTCTCATAAAGTTCCTTACAAATCGACACTTTATTTATATCACTGCACCTGCAGACGAGCATAAAGGAGAGCTTCAGTCATACTATAAGCTCACAAAGGAGGACCTCAAAGAGATAACTAAGAATTGGTCTGCAGAGATCCTTCTCTAGCTCTGAGGCCACTCATGAAGAACACGACACACGTGGAACCAACAGAAGGAAGAATACCGAAGAGGTACAAAACCTGAGCAGTGCATCAGATGAAACCACTTCAGGATCACCTGCATGAGGAGGTGATGAAAAAGTAGATAGAGAAGATACTAATGGAAAAGAAGATCAGTAGAAGCAAGGTGATGTAACACCTCCTAGGGATCCTGTTGATGAGACTGATCCCTCCAAGAAAAGAAAGGTTTCCCCCATGAAAACTACTTCTTAGAAGAATTCCAAAGCCACCAGGACTAAGCTGCATATTTTACTCACTCTTGATGACTTCGACTTCATCATCACAGCAATATCAAATGCCTTGCAGGACCTCTTGCAGAACATTGAAGCCAAACAAGCAGCCATGTATGATAGGATTGAGTCAGAAATCAGAGGGGTACAACATGCCCTTTAATCTAGCCGCATAGTATCCATTGCACCCCCACCATCAGAAGAACCAGAGTTGGGAGATGATCCCTCCCAACTCCGTAGAATAGCTGACACGACCGAATATTACCTTCATTGAGCGCAAGAAGAGAAAGAACAGGCTACAGTGGCCCTAAATAAATCACAAGAGGAAATGGTAGAGTAATGTCGAGTTGCGCAACATGAGAAAGATGACCTCCACACCAAGTTCAAAGAGGAGAGAGTGCAGATCAATCAAGATAAAGAGCAGTTGCTCGTAGAGCAACTCAGAGTCAAAGAAACAATCAGTAGAGAAGTTCGCTCTGTGACAGGCTTGGAGAAAAAGGCAGAAGAACCAGTAGAGAATCAAGTAGTGCAGCTTGCAGAAGCTATCCAACAACTTCAATAGAGAATCATAGATCTGGAGCTATGAACAGTGCCAAGTACCCTACAGGACGTGCGAGACCAAAGAGAAACCACTGCTCAGAGCACAGTTGAGAGGATCAGAGAATTCACTCTGGAATGTAAATAGCTTAGAATTATAAGTGCACAAACCTATGAGTGACTTACTAAAGACCTTGAACTAAAGGCACTGGAGTCACAACTCCAGGAGGTAAAGCAGCAAGCAACAAAAGTATAGGTGCATTTGAAGCCCTTTTCAGCAGTTGATAGGATGAAGCGATCCCAAGAACAGTGCATTACTAAACAACAGGTCCACACCATTTAGAGAAAAGTCATGGAAGTGACTCAGAGGCTCCAACCAATTCAGGATGAGGCTTGCCAACTGTTCACGGAGATTCAAGGCTAAGGAGAAGAACTGGAACAAGTCGTCACTACAGCTGAACATCACTTAGAGGGACCTATCAATGAAGTAGTTATCCAAGAGTTCATCGAGCAGGAGGCCTTGTCACAACAATAGGTCAAAGCAGCTCGAGCCGAGCTTGAGGATTTTGAAGCAAAGCTACCTAGATTAGAGTGACTCGGGATGAGTCACAAGTGAGTGTTGGGGGCTTGTTGGCCCTTGACCAAGTTTTGAGAATATTTGGTCATGTTTTACCTATTTTTGGGACTTCGAAAGGCTGTCAAAGGTGGAGTGCAAATCGAAGCGGAGATCATGGTATCTCGGCCCCTTGTTTAGGGATTTTTGGGTTTTGGGCTATGTAACGGGTATGGGGATGTCAGCCCATGGTTTTACCCATTTTTAGGCCCTTTTTCTAATGTATAAATAGAAGTCTAGGCGATGTAAGAGAAGAAGGTTTTTGGTACCTTGTTGAGTGCTAAGTACCAATTATATATGCTTCGTGCATGCTATGTCAAGAGCTTGCAGAGCTAGGTGCAAGTGATTGTAAGAGACTGTGAGAAGGCTTTGTGATATAACTCGAGGAAGGAGGATCTAGCGAAGTGGGCATAGATCTCCTATCCTACGCGGAGTAAGATATCATGGCTCTATGCATGTAGAAGATTGACAGAAGGCAATAAAAGAGAGGAAGAGTTGGTGGATGTAGCCCCAAGCTAGGGGTGAACCGTGTATATCCAGTGTTGTGGTTGCTTTGTGCATTATGGTTTCTTTGTGCACTGTGAATGTTTCATTATTCATATGATTAATTCTTAGTGCATTGATGTATGTTAGATGAATCTGATATGATAGCGTAGTGCCTAATGATGTGAATAAGATGCTAGATCTGATCTATGTTGATATGCTTAGTGCTTGAATATATTGGATCTATGTGAATACTGCGCTACTCTGTTATTAGGGTTTATCTGTGCTGTAAACTAAGGTTGAATATTGATGAACTATAACTGTTGAGTGCTCTTCTAAAGTGTTACAATCATATATCTGTGTCCCAGCTAAGGTTGCAGACATTGGAGTCCTGCAACCACCCCTGCCTCTACCTTGGGTGAGACTTTGTATGCTTCGCAGGTGTTTCCGAAAGGTCCAGTAGTTAGGGTTTTGTTGGTTCGTTGTTGAAGCGTTGAACCCTGGGTCTGCCCCTATGCCAAAAAATGGTTATGTTGTCAGGACCTGAAACTGTGATTGTTGGGAACTGGAGAAAAGAGGAAGCTCTATGCGTAGATCTGTTTCCCTAGTGCGCAGTATTCTACTCTACTTCTGAAGCTCTATGCTAAGAAGAGAAGTCAAATATGAAGAAAATAGGTAAGATCTTAAAGCTTTGTGCTCTGATAAAGGTAAGAACAGTGAAAAGTTTTGATAGAAAAGGTAAGATAAGTGGAAATTTTTGTTTCAAAAGTATGGATCTAGGTATGCTTGATAAATTTTGTCCTAGCTTGAAAACTAGGGCACAGCTAGAAGAAAGAATATTTGATATGAGTAGATCTGAGAAGAATAGTGAAAGATATGTTATTCCTATGCATAGAAAGAATGTTTGGACTAACAAATGGATGCAGGATCCTAGAAATATTTTTTTGCAGGTTAGCTAGTATGATCTGATTGCGCAGTACAGGAAAGGTTGGGGATCATTTAAAATAAAAAATAGAATTAATTATTTGTTACAGCTACAAAAGCCCGAGACATCTTGCTAAGGAATGCCCTAATCAAATACCTAGTTGTCTTTGTTGTAAAGCTATGGATCATGAAGTTTTGGATTTCCCTGGAATTATTGCTAAGGTTGAAAGAATGAATATGAGACAAGAGAATCTTGAGGAAGATCAATAAAATGAGACCATGACAGAACCCCAGAAAGAATCAGAGAATGTATTGCTACAAATGAAAGAAACCCTGAATGATCACAGAAATATCAACTTATCAAATATCTTCAAAGAAAAAGAGTGCATAGAAACAAGACTAGGATACTTTGACATTGACTGTGTTCTGGATGAAGAAGCACATGTGAATATCATGACAGAAAGAAACTGGGAAATTTTTGGAAATCCTGCTATGATTCCTTCATTGGGAGGAATAAGATTATTTAGAGGAAAGTTGATAACCCTATGTGGAAGACTCGCCTAGATATCTATGAATGCTCATGGAACTTCAACAGAGGAAGATTTTGAGATTGTTAAATTTATTGAGAACAATGCCCCATTTTCTATATTACTAGGAAAAACTTGGATTGAGAAGGATCAGGCCAGAAGAAAAGAAGAGGAAGTCTTAGAACAGAAGAAGCAAGAATTAAAATATTTCATGACTAGGAGGATAGCACACTTGATTGAAGAACAAGAGAATGGATCAAAGTTGTTTAGAACCATAAACTTGGATGTCAAAGTTGAAAGAACACAAGAAGACTCACAGAAGAGTGAAGCACCTACCCCAGATAGAGAAGAAGTATTGCCCTTGAACCCTATGAAATAATATCAACAGTGCGAAGTTACTATGCCAAAAGGAGATAGGAATCATAATGGAAAGAGGAATACCGAGAAGAAGATTACAGGGAAGAAGGCTAGAAAGCTCAGTAAGAAGAGAGAAAAGATAGAAACGTTGCAGAATTTTCCATAGGGGACTTCACAGAAGGAAGGTTTGTACAACTGGAACTTCCCCGGGATATCATAGCAGCGCAACATGGCACTTCTCCATGGAAAAGCAATATAGTTCTTGAAGGCATTATGACCGTTAGACTAACGCCCCCAAACAGTTAGAACAACAGCTATGGACAGAAAGCTCACGATCAGACCATTAGGATTGTGCCGCAATGGATAGAACCGCATTGATGAATACCTCTCATCCATTGGAGAGATCTGTTACATCGTTGTCTACTTATTGCATCAATTGTTGCACCGAAAACACTTTTTCAAATTGTATCCCAGTGAACTCATTACTACAACACTGTGTTTATTGAGATCGACACATGTTCTATTGCTTTGAGCACTCATTCATCCACCTGAGTTATCCGATATGAGCATGCGTGTCGGACAAACTTTGTGCCATAGATAAGTCAGTTGAAGAAGTTCTCATCGATCTAATGGCCAAAAAAGTAATGTTCGTAGGTATTCAAGCTTCCTCGACGAGAGGAGTGCAAGCCTCTCCATCGACTGCTCGCAGATCCAGACCATCCCAAGATGCAGCTGAGAAAAGAACCAAGCATCGAGATGACTTGGTGAATGTGAAGTTAATCCTGACTATCCTGCCTGATTACATCCCGACTTTGACCGACGCGATGAGTCGTGACAGTGTCCTGAGGGACTTTGATTACACCCTGGTTACTGTGTACCTCCCGAAAGGGATACGTGCAGTTAGAACACAGCAGGATAAGATAGCAACATTAAAATTCAGCAACTTCAACCTAGGGGACCACAAGAACCACAGTATGCTCTCTCTTCACAGATACTTGACTAGGACAAAGGGGGAGAACTCGAAAATAATCCCCCAACCATGGAATATGAATCTCGCGCAGTCCACCATCTTGAATGTGATGAAGATTCCACATTTTGGAAGGAACCAGGAGGTTAACGGGTGTGTTAAGCTCCTGCTATCATGTTACCATGGTGACTATCTATGTCTAGATAAATGCATCACAGTCGATCCAACACTGATCCATGGGATCACCAGATTGAGCATGCAGGGGTTCCAACCCATAAGACTTCTACCCAGGGAAGGCTACAGACCATGCCCTGGCACAAATAATTAAGGATACCTATGGCTATGTAGAAAAGGGGACGCGAGGCTACAAGGTAGATTCCATCCAGAACGGTGTAGTGTGCCTAGACTGCCAGCTGATCGCAAGAAAGATGGTGAGAAATAACAGACCTACGCAGGTCATAGGGTTCATTGTTGACCTCACCGGAAAATGTGTAGAAGGAATCCAAATGAACTGGGTGAAGTACATAGTCAACCAGCCAGAATTGGATTTCCGAGAAGCTCAGGATCAGGGCTATGAGTTCCATTTTAGCTAGCTATTGATCCTCATGGCATTTACTTCTTGGGAGATGCCATAAGGTGCGACCTTCCTGGACATTGAGCCATTTGAGCCACTCGCTACGAATTTCACCACGCTCTGGTTGGGAAAAAAATGGCAGTCGAACATATTATTACACACATACTATCTCCAAGTAAAGAGGGCTATTGGGGTTGTCCCTCGCATGACACTGAACACCCTACACCAGTTCATACCTCTCATGAAGTTTCGTGCAAATCGACACTTTATTTATATCACTGCATGTGCAGACGAGCATAAATAAGAGATTTAGTCATAGTATAATCTCACAGAGGAGGACCTCGAAGAGATAACTAAGGATTGGTCTGCAGAGCTCCTTCTCCCAGCTGACCCCACAGAAATGTCTGATCCCGAACTAATTGGCAACTCGGAGGCCACTCACGAAGAACACGACACACCTAGAACCAATAGAAGGAAGAAGACTGAAGAGGTACAAAACCTTAGCAGTGCATCAGATGAAACTGCTTCAGTATCACCTGAATGAGGAGGTGATGAAAAAGTAGATAGAGAAGAGACCAATGGAAAAGAAGATCAAAAAAAGCAAGGTGAAGTAACACTGCCTAGGGATCCTATTGATGAGACTGATCCCTCCAATAAAAGAAAGGTTTCCCCCACGAAACCTACTTCCCGGAAGAAGTCCAAATCCACCAAGATTAAGCTACAGACTATACTCACGCTCGATGACTTTGACTTCATCATCGCAGTCATATCAGATGCCTCGCAGGACCTCTTGCAGAACACTGAAGCCAAAAAAGAAGCCATGTATGATAGGATTGAGGAAGAACTCAGAGGGGTACAATAGGCGCTTCAATCCAGTCGTGCAGTATCCATTGTGCCCCCACCATCAGAAGAACCAGAGTTGGGAGATGAGCCTTCCCAACTCCATAGAATAGCTGACACGACCGAAGCTCGCCTTCGTTGAGCGCAAGAAGAGAAATAACAAGCTACAGTGGCCCTAAAGCAATCACAAGAGGAAATGGTAGATAAACGTCGAGTTGCGCAACATGAGAAAGATTACCTCCACACCAAGTTCGAAGAGGAGAGAGTGCAGATCAAGAAAGAGAAAGAGAAGTTGCTCGCAGAGTAGCTTGTAGTCAAAGAAGCAGTCAGTAGAGCACTTCACTATGTGAGAGGCTTAGAGAAAAAGGCGGAAGAACCAGTAGATCATCAAGTAGTGCAGATTATAGAATCTATCCAACAACTTCAACAGAGAATCGTAGATCTGAAGCTATGAAAAGTTCCAAGTACCCTACAGGATGTGTGAGACCAAAGAGAAGTCATTTCCCAAAGCACAGTTGAGAGGAATAGAGCATTCTCTCTACAATATAAACAACTTAGCAATAGAAGTGCACAAATCTATGAGCGACTTACTGAAGACCCTGAACTAAAGGAACTAGATTCATAGCTCTAGGAGGCAAAGAAGCAAGAAACAACAATATAGATGCAGTTGAAGCCTCTGTCACCAATTGATAGGATGAAGCGATCCCAAGAATAGTGCACTGCTCAACAACAGGTCCACACCATTCAGAGCAAAGTCATGGAAGTGACTCAGAGGCTCCAACCAATTCAGGACAAAGCTTGCCAAATGTTCGTGGAGATTGAAGGCCAAGGAAAAGAACTAGAACAAGTTGTCACTGCAGTTGAACATCGCTTTGAGGGACCTATCAACGAAGAAGTTATCCAAGAGTTCATCGAGCAGGAGGCCTTGGCGCAGCAATAGGTAGAAGCAACTCGAGCCAAGATCGAGGCTTTTGAAGCAGAGCTACCTAGACCAGAGTGACTCGGGATGAGTCACAGGTGAGTGTCGGGGGCATGTTGGCCCTTGACCAAGTTTTGAGAATACTTGGTCATGTTTGACCTAGTTTTGGGACTTCGACACGCTCTCGAAGGTGGAGCGCAAGTCAAAGCAGAGATTGCAGGATCTCGGCCCCTTTTTTAGGGATTTTTGGGTTTTGGGCTATGTAACAGGTATGGGGATGTCAGCCCATGGGTTTACCCATGTTTAGGACCTTTTTGTAATGTATAAAAAGAATTCTGGGTGATGTAAGAAGAAGAAGGTTTTTGGTACCTTGTTGAGTGCTAAGTACCAATTATATATGCTCCGCGCATGCTATGTCAAGAACTTGCAAAGCTAAGTGCAAGTGATTGTAAGATACTGTGAGAAGGATTTGTGCTATAACTCGGGGAAGGAGGATATAGCGAAGTGAGCACAGATCTCCTGTCCTATGCAGAGTAAGATCCCATGGCTCTGTGCATGTAGAAGATTGACAGAAGGCAATAAAAGAGAAGAAGAGTTGGTGGACGTAGCCCCAGGCTGGGGATGAACCATGTATATCTGATGTTGGGGTTGCTTTGTGCATTATGGTTGCTTTTTGCATTGTGAATGTTTCATTATTCAAATGATTAATGCTTAGTGCACTAATGTATGTTAGATGAATCTGATATGATAGCTTAGTGCCTAATGATGTGAATAAGATGCTAGATCTGATTTGTGTTGATATGCTTAATGCTTGAATATATTGGATCTATGTGAATATTGCGCTGCTCTATTATTAGGGTTTATCTGTGTTGTAAACTAAGGCTGAATATTAATGAACTATAACTATTGAGTTCTCTAAGTGCTTACAGATCTGTGTCCCAGCTAAGGTTGCATACATTGGATTCTTGCAACCACCCCTGCCTCTACCTCGGGTGAGACTTCATCTACTTCGCAGGTGTTGCCAAAAGGGATGGTAGTTAGGGTTTTGTTGGTGCGTTGTTGAAGCATTAAACCCTAGGTCTACCCCTGTGCCAACAAAAGGTCATTACATTAGTGACTCTCGTTACAACATCAGTTCTAAAAACAACAATAGAAGTAATAGTTCTGGACTAACATCCTAGGAAACAGTAAAAACACTATAGCTCATTCATTAACCCTTCATTATCCATTCATTATCCTATTACAATCACATAGGTATCATATATATAATTTGATTTTGATGGTTGAGAACCCGAGAGTTATTTCTTTTATTGATCTTGTTGCAACTTCTTTCCTAAAAGTTGATGTTGTGTTGTCCCTCTAACCTCTTTTTGTTTCTTTCTTTTGTCTGTTGTCTAGATCCTCAACAGCTTGTGCAACTTCTACTCTCCAAAATGAAGTTGCAATGTGTTGTACACAACTTCTATTCAACAAAACGAAGGGCCCAACACACACATGCCAAGTTAATTTGGATTTTTAATGATTGAAAGGTGGTGGTCGAACAAATCGTTCATGCCCCATATGTTATCACCCCATCCAGGTATTATTTCACATTTGTTACTCAAGATATTAGAAATTTAAAAGTGGGGAAGGATTCTCCATTACTTTTGGAGTGGGGATACTCTTAAATATTTCTATTGCATTTTTGAAACACAACTTTTGTTTCATAGGATGATACCTGTCATCTTTGGAAATAACCTTCTAAATCTTGGGTTGATTGTTTTCATCTGCCCCAGTCTTTTCTCCTTTATGAGTGATGATGTTAAACTTCAGTAGTTATCTCTCAATTCCCCTTTTTAACTCTGAGCTTATGATATTAGCTCCTCATTGACGAACCTGATCTTACCACTTCACGATCAGGTCTGGGCAGTCTTTTGTTGCGTGCCCATTATTCTTGCAGTAAGAGCACCATGGTTGTCTTGGGTGAGGGAAGTCTCTTTCCAAATGACCTTGTTCATTTCAGTTGTAGCATTAGCTTGGCCCTCTACCTCCATTTCTCCCTCCTTTGAATCCACCTCCAGCCCCACCTCCCTGGCCTCTTCCAGGTCTTGGAGGGGTTTCATTTACTTTGAACGTTGTCAAGTCCAATCTGTCAGCAAGTGTGTCTATCCCTCTACATGGATTTTTGGCATGGGTCACAGATGCACAAAACTCACAGTGTATTGTATTGGGCATAGTTGTGTACTTCTGCATAATAGGACACTGCCTCGGTGCATGTCCATGCATCCGACAAATCTCACAATACTCGATTGTCTGGGAGGTTTGAGAGCCTGGGAAGGTATTATATAGCCATGGTGTATGGAATGGTGGAGTCACATATACTTGTGAAACTCCTCTTGTGATTCTTGAAGAAGGTCCCATTGGGTCGTGAAGAGGCCCCATTCCCCTTATGCCTGGACATTCATTTTCCATATGCCCTTCTTTGTAGCATAATGTGCACCAAACCTAAGGTCGTCCTGGTCTTTGCATGGTTAATTCTTGAATATTTTCCGTTAGCACTTATATTTGTCCCTGGAGTTGCAACAAATTTGCATCTACTAGAGGCCTAGTCATTCTCAGATTCCCCAGATAACCTGCCATGGCTTCAATCTTCATCGATTATTCCAAGGCGTCTGTTAATGTGGTTATCTATTGGTGCGTTAAAGGAATTCTCATCAGAGGTAGTAATCCTTGGATGTACCACTCCCTCTAGTGATATTTGTGAATAAGATGTGCTAGCCTCCCAACAACATCCTTAAATTTCTAGCTATACTCCCAGGAATATTCTCCTTCTCTTTGTTGAATCTCCCACAACTTAGAGAGAGCTTGTTTCTCTGCCTGAGGTAGTTTGAATTTGGCGATGAAATTAAAATGAACTTGGCCAAGGGTGAATGCTTTTCCTAGAAACCTAGGTTCAATAGCCTTCATATACCATTTCATAGCACGACCCCTCAAGGTAGTATGAAAATCTACTAACTTATTTTCATCAAGAGTCCCTCTGAACCTCCAGATGGATTCACACAAGAACCAATGTTTCTCTACATCTTCATCCCATTTACCCCGAAATTATGGGTATCGAGCGATCGATCCTCCCATATGTCCATCCATTGTGGGTCTCATTGCTCCTATTAGAAGAAAAACTAAAGGTCCTGATTGTGATATTCCTGGGGATCCCAATATCCTCCTAGCATTTACACTTATAGACTAATTCTGACTAACTGGATGTGATGGAATAGAAATAACATAAGTAGGTGGTGTATAATTTACCATGGGTATATTGGACACCTGGGGGATGGGTGATTCGGGGTTGGTTCCACTTACTTCTAGGCGGGTGATCTGGGGGGTCTCATTCTCTTCCTCTAGAGCAGACTTCTCTGCCTAGTTCCCGATGTTTCCTGATATCGGGGATGAATCTTCTTTGTCTCTTGCAAGATCCATACCTTCTTCTTCTTCCCTTTCTTCTCCAAATTATTTTTCTCATCCACCCATCTGGGGACTCCTTCCTCTTTGCGATTCTCTCTGCTAAAATCTTAGATTGGTCAGTCTTTCTTGTCTTCTCACCTTCCTCAACTCTTCCCTTTTTCTTTCATCTTTTCCTCTTGATTTGATTTATTTCTGCAACACCTCGGACTGCTTTGCTTCTTTCTTTACCCTCATGTTCCACCACTTCTCAACAATGGTGGCTCTCCTTAAGGCTTGATCTTTTCTTGATATTCCCCCATATGTCAAAGAACCCTTTCCCCTTCTCAATTCATGATCATACCCCAAAATATCCCTACCCCAAGTGTAGGTGTTTAGGCTGCCATATCAGTTGAGGGAATAGTTATCATCCCCTCCTCCATCAAGAATACTTTGATTCACATGGGAATTTCTCTCAACAGTCTGTCGCACACACCTTTCTTGAAAAATTCTTCTGCGAGTGAAAAATATAGGTGATTCTCGACTACAAATTCAACAATGTATCCCTCCATAATCGTATGACCCATAAATTGATTGCTCACGTGATCTGGTGATCTAGCTGGTGAAGTGTTTCGATCTTCTCTATATCCAAAGTGCAAGTCTTCTTGACACGTTCTTGAAATTCTGGAGCTTCTTGGAGCCTATCTATCCCATGGAATAGTTCTTCCAGAAATTTAACCCAGAATATCTCATGTTGGTCGCTCGATCTTTCTGAGTAAAAGACAAAATCTCTTGTATTCTTCTCGCTTTTACCTCACAACTCCGCTTCCTTCCATATAAAGGTGTCACAATTTCTT
Organism: Picea sitchensis; assembly: GCA_010110895.2. Taxonomy (NCBI): domain Eukaryota; kingdom Viridiplantae; phylum Streptophyta; class Pinopsida; order Pinales; family Pinaceae; genus Picea; species Picea sitchensis. Next base: position 8,848 of record SNQJ01S0066829.1, on the reverse strand, counting down.
TCCCAACATTGAGGAATCTCATATCTATAGATCCGTGGAAGAATCCTCCTCACAGTTTCCCTTTTAAAGAATAGGTCATGACAATGGAACCATTTTGTTGGTACAAAAGTGTTCAAAACAGGGTCCTTCTTAGTTTACCAACAAAACGTACGCAAGTAGTCTAGAGCGCTGGAATTTTCATCTTCATGGGAGGGAATAAGTCTCACCCAAAGCACAACCAAGACAGGAAAGAGAGGGAAGGGTAAGGAGAATACTTAGACAGACCTCTGAGTTATCAAGACTCACTGTAGTCTTGCACAAGATAGACTAAAACTGTAACAGTTATGAGTAATTCCTAACTGGGAAATAAAGAAACAGAGTTGTGTTGTCATTCATAAAGAATCATTTAAGTATATCAGACATAAAGATAATACAGAAAAACAATCCATTCATTCAGTAGGACTGAATACACAAGGTGTAGCTTCAAAATTTAGGCCTCTGATTGTATTAATGATACCAAACTCGGATACATTGTCCATCTGGTTCTTACCCCAATCTCCAAATCTTAGCTATGCTACAATATAGGTCATTACATTAGTGACTCTCGTTACAACATCAGTTCTGAAAACAACAATAGAAGGAATAGTTCTTGACTAACATCCTAGGAAACAATTAAAACGCTATAGCTCATTCGTTAACCCTTCATTATCCATTCATTATCCTATTACAATCACATCTGTCTAATATATATAATCCAATCTTGGTGGTTGAGAACCTGAGATTTATTTCTTTTCTTGATCTTGTTGCAACTTCTTTCCTCAAAGTTGATGTTATGTTGTCCCTCTAACCTTTTTTTGTTTATTTATTTTATCTGTTTTCCATCTCCTCAACATCTTGCGTAACTTATGCTCTCCAAAATGAAGCTGCAATGTGTTGTGCGTAACTTCCATTCAACAAAACGAAGGGCCCAACACACACAAACCAAGTTAATTTGGATTTTTGATGATTGAAAGGTGGTGGCCGAACAACTCGTTCATTCCCCATATGTTATCACCCCATCCAGGTATTATTGCACATTTGTTACTCAAGAGATTAACAACTTAAAAGTGGGGAAGGAAAAAATATTTTAATACACATGTAAGAAACACTATGCATTTAATTGGTTTGATATATATTATTACTCTACACCAATTCTATATCTAGAACTTAAGTTTCCTCTTGATACACATTTAAACTCTCTTCTCATAACTGATGAGGGTTACACAGTATATTTGTACAAATCTCAACCTTCCTCTTTATGCACAATTATACTCTCTTTTCATAAGTGATTCCATTATTTATTACTAAATAGACTAGTGCAAATACATCATTAAAATTGGTGGTTTATATACACTAACATAATTGTTATTGAACATCGCCCAAAGGGGTTGGATCCAATGGTGCAAAGCGAGGAGTTTTTCACCATTGGGAAAGGTTCAATTCCCATGAGGGATTTACCTGGAGCCATGAGGGCACCTTGAGGTAGTGGTCGAACGTGTGATTGCACCCAGAGATACTATATTAAATGGTATCATGACCCATGCACACATAAGTGTATCAAATCCCATCCCCATTTCCTTCAAATTTTAAGGGGAGACAGGAGGGGGAGGGGTTATCTATAACCCCGATGAATTTCAAGAACTAGTCTACTCCTGGGGGTTAGGAGAAGAAACCAACAACTTTGCAGAAGCTCTGAGTCTATGGAAAGGACTCGCCCAAGCCCAGAAGCTAGCTATCAATGAAATTATGGTAATAGGTGACTCTCAGATTCTAATCCAAGCTATGGTCACCAAATCACTGCCAATCCAAATGAAACTTCGTCAAATCGTTAAGAAAATCCTGCGACTCTCAAACTCTTTCTGAAAGATTGAATTTCTTCATGTGCTCCGGCAACTAAATGGTGAAGCGAACCAGGCTGCAAAAGAAGCCACCCCCTTGAGCAAGGGTAAACTATCCCTCAATGGGACCATGTCCTTCGCCCCCCTTCTGTAGTGGCTCATGGTGGGTGAGTTGGAATTCTCAAGGCAGGTGGCACATGCCTTCTTGTGCCCTGACTTGTGGCATCTCCTCCCCATCACACTGGCCCGTCCCCTCCCCCGCGTGATGGTACTTCACCCTTCATCTTACGCCTCCTCTCTCCTCCTCGCATGATCCTACCCTCACGTCCCTCATGCAACTCTATCTTGAGACCCTCCCTCTCCCACATGGTGCTCAAGTGAAGCCCGGCAAATCCATGGCGACGCACGCTCAAGGTGAAGATAAAACAAGGGAAGAAGATGCTTGAATTCCTTGCGGTGATTTTTTCTCGTTTGGTGATCCATGGTCCCTCGCCCTACATTTGATTTCATTCCTTCCCCCAGTCTTCTCAATGGATTCTAGTTCCAACTCCACCTCGCCCCCTAACCCTCCTCCTTCCCTGGAACTTGAAATTTGCAAGTTGAAGCACACTCTCAGTGCACATAGAGGCTTTTTACTCCGGTTGGATGAGGAAGGTGGTTGGAGATTCGAGATGCTTGAGGAAGACTTACTCTAGCTCATAGAGGAAGCGGTCAAAGCCCTCACGTATACGATGCATCATACCAATGAAAAAATTGTCGAATTGGAGGAAAGACTCGAAAAGATGGAGCTTGAAGCCACCAGGTCGGCATGCCAGACTGACGCAGGGAAGAAGGATTCTTTGAGAACAGGTTCCTCCAATCCGGACTAGAAGGTTTAATCATGCTACTCTTTAATTTTGAAATCAGTCCTTTTTTAGTTCTCTGGCAAACTCAATGCAAGCAAGATTTTAGCCTCTTTCTGATCTTCAGGAAGACACACTGTTAGCAGACTCTCAGCCTATTAGTAGCCAAATTTTGGATTCTAGGATGGCATGGGAAATAATGGGCTTTATATCAGGCTAGTAATATTTGTAATCTTGAAACTTATGCACCATATGCATGGCTGAATTTTGTAGTTTTACCCACAGTGGTCACACCATTGCTTTCTTAATATATATTCCACTTTCTTGTAAAAAAAAACATAATTGTTATTGAACATCACAATCCAAAAAAATCCTTCAAGAATTTCATAGTATGACATAACCCTTGATCAACATCATAATGTGACATAACCATTCTAGAATGTAGCAATTTGACATAAATAAACCAAGATAAATATCGCAATGTCACATACCCATTGAGGAACATTGTAATACAACATAACCCTTAATGAACATCACAATGCGACATAACCCTTTCTAAACATCATAATGCAAATTAACCTTTGAAAAGTGTAGTGCCTTAACATAAGTCAACCAAGTTGTACATTGTAATGAAACATAACCATATTCAACCATAGTCAACATGGTTAACAATGGTAAACCATGGTCAACCAAATCCCATAGTCAATCAATATTAAACATGGTCAACCATAATCAACCAAATTCAACCATGGCCAACGAAATTCAACCATAATACACCATGTTCAACCAATGGTAACCACAAGAAAACATGGTCATCCATAGTTAAACATGGTTATCCATGATCAACAAAAGTCAAACGTAGTCAACAAAGTTCACCCATGGTCAACCATAGTCAACCATGGTGAACCATGCTTAAGAAAGTCAACCATAGTCAACCATGGCCAACCAAAGTTAGCATAGTCAACCATGGTTAACCAAAGTCAAGCATTATCATACACAGACAACCATATTCAAACATAGTCAACCATAATAAAACATTATCAACCATACTAAAACATGGTCAACCATAGTAAAATATTATCAACCATATTCATCCACATTCAAACATGACCAACCATGCTTAGTAAAGGTCAACCATGGTCTACCACTATGAAATAATGTTGGCATAGTCAACCATGGTCAACCATCATTATTCATGGTCAAACATAGTCAATCATAGTATAAAATGGTTAACATGGTCACCCATAGTCAACCATAGTGAAGAATGGTTAGCCATAATCAACCATGGCTAACCAATTTCAACAATTGTCAACCAAAGTCTAGTCTAATCAAACATGTTCAGTTAAACAAGAGATTCAAACCCGTGACCTCCACTCGGGATAGCTTCATGTTTGGCTCATAACCACTTAAGCTAACCCTTGGGGCTATATATATCTTCTAAGGAAAGAGCTTATTTCCCAAATTAGGTTTGCTCACATTAGTAAATGCATTTCTAATTCCTTTGATTTTTTACCTTTTGGAATTGTTAATATAATTTCAGGAAAATTATAGCTCAATTAACTGCTTATGGTTAGAGAGTGGATGGATAGTATTTATTATTCCTTTTGTTTCTATTAAGCACCTCTTTAATTGAAAAGTAGTTAGGAAATGGCAAATTTGTGCTTCTAGACTTTATTGTTTTTTTTTTTTTTTCATTAAGCACCTTTGGAACTAAAAAATAGTTGGGAAATGTCAAATTTGTGCTTCTAATTGTCCCAACAGTTAGTAGCCTCAATTTTTTTTGTTGATTATCATTGGTGTTTCACACCAATAGTCAAAGTCCATGAAAAATTATAGGTTAACTGAGAGGAGTTGTTTTGTTGGTGTGTTCAAGGGGTCTAAGAGGGAATTATAATCAATTGATTCCTATCTAATTATGTGTTATTGATTCATTGTTTATGCTTCATTTTCTATGATATGTTGCATAAACCAATAGGTAAAAAAATACCAATACGAGTGTAATTTTAAGAGCCATTAACTCCATTTTTATTTAAAACTTGATAGTTGTGAGGATGCCATTTCCAATGTGGACAATATTATTGTAATCTAAAACAAATTAACTTGAAATACTAATAGAAGAAATGATTTGAGGGCTAAGACCATTTGGCATATAACAAACATACATGATAAGGGAGGCCGAAAATAGAGATACCTAATAATCAACATTGAAATAAATAACAATATAGCCTTGGAAGCAACATCCCCACTAGCTCAACCTTTATTGTATCCAAAACATATAAATAATTCATAGCTCAACCTTGGTAGTAGAAATTGTTGATGGCCATACTTCAAATATATTTGATGACAATATAAATACAAATAATTTCATATATATTTACAATATAGGTTGGTGAGGATGTCGAGAGCGTCGATCTTAGCCTAACAACCCATTTATTGTTCATATTTGATTCAAAAAATTATCAAACAATCATTTTCGCAAGATTTCATGCAAACCTTGTAAACTGCATATAAATTGTTCATAATCATTTATATATTCACATTCTTAGATAAATATTTGTAATTATTGTGTTGATTGTTAGAATATTTTCTTTAGTTAGTTTATTTCATTTTTCTATCTTTAGGACCCTAGTTAGCTAACGGAGCCATTAAACCTGTCAGAATAGGTTACACCAAACGGATTGGGTTATTTAGACAACCCCGGACCGGATCTATTCTTCCAGTTGACGGCAAGTCAAATTTGTCCGTCAACAAATGGCGCTAGAAGGAGGGCAGAGGTAAATTTAATGATTAAAATTTTTACTCTTGAGCCTGTCATAATTCTAGATTTATAATTTTTTCTTCTGTGTCACCTTGAAATGCACTAGAAGGCAGGCCAAATTGACAAGTTGGCCTTGTAGGATTCTTTGTTTTTAATGTATTTAATTCCCCATGGCTCCCCAAATCACTGTGTTGGAACATGCTTTCCACGTCTCATTACCTGATATTCCCTACGAGACAGTCTCTCTCTTGTCCAAACTCACCTTTGATGGTGGGGGGAATGTGTCTACAAAAGACCATCTTAACAAGTTTTGGTGTAAATGCATCAAACATAATATTTATGATTTAAATTTTTTATGCAGATTGTTCGCTTTTACTTTTAGGGGTCCGATTAAACATTGGTTTGAGTCTTTTCCAGCATATCGCATTATTGATTGGTTTCAGTTTGTAGATGAGTTTTTAGATTCTTTTGAAAAATATGATTACAATTAATTATGTGAAGAATTTCAGACTTTATTAATCAATGATAATTCATCTCCAGAAGACTTTTCAACAAGAATCCATTATGTTCTCTATAAATTTAATCTTGATGACATGTCATTTGTACTAAATCTCCTCTATGATTCTTGTGTCCCTTTTGTTGGGTATGTGTTATATTCTTTGCACGAGTAGTAGTGTTTGAGCATATGTGTCGGGTATGCAGGGGGGTTAGAGGGGGGCGGAGCCCCTCGCACGGGGGTCCAAGGGCAGCGCCCCCAGAATTATTATTTTTTCCTTGGGAAACGTGGCACCTACCTCAGGAAACGTGTCATGTATTTAGGTGGTTTTTTTGGCACATGGTTTTTGCCGATGGTTTTCTATTTCCAGTTAAGGAATTAGGGTTTTGGAGTAATCCAGGTCATTGGGTTAGGGTTTTGGATGTTGCTGGCTCCTATATGTATATTGTATTGTAAACAATGTAACACAATGAATGAATATAGAATATGTTGGTTTTCCCTATTTGGGTTTCTAGGGGAAAAATCTTTGTGTAATGTTTGTATTTGCCATTGTATCTTTTCTGTTCTTTTCTGAATATCTGTTTGCAATAGATATTGTACAAGGTTAGAATTTACATTTGGTATCAGAGCTTTATTGGCTTCAGTGGGATGCCATTGTGGTCAAGGGTTTGGCTCGAGACTGTGATAAACCTTGTTACCGTGGGAGATTTGCGGTACTGTTTTTCAGGTGAAAAGAAATGGCAAGCAATTCAAAGATGGAGATCGAGAAGTTTAATGGGAAAAGCTTTGAGCTGTGGAAGCTCAAGATGGAAGATCTTTTGGTGGACAGAGATTAGTGGATCATGGTAGATCCAAGTACTGCACCTACAGGAACTTATGCATATGACTGGAAAAAGACGGATCGGAAGGCAAAGAGCACAATCCAACTGTGTCTCTCCGATTCAGTAGTACTAAATGTGTCATAGGAAGCTACAACCAAGGATTTATGGGAAAAGTTGGGGAAGTTGTATCAGTCTAAGTCCCTGGTAAATAAACTATTTATGAGAAAGAAGTTTTATAACTTGAGGATGAGAGATGGAGACTCGGTGACAGAGCATTTGAACGCCTTCAATACTATGGTAAGTCAGTTAGTATCTGTTGAGATTAAAATTTTAGATGAAGATAAATGTATCAGTTTGTTGTGTTCTTTTCCAGACTCGTGGGATAGTCTGGTTGTGGCCATAGGTAGTAATACAAACTCTTTCAAGTTTGAAGAAGTGGTCTCATCCTTGTTGTCGGAGGAGATGAGATGAAAGAATATGGAAAGACATAGCACAGATGAATTATTTGCAAGAGGACATTCCCAGGAAAGAAATAGATCTAATTTCTCAAGTTGGAGATCTAAGTCTAAGGGTAGATCTAAATCTCTTGGAAAGTTTGTAAGGGTATGTTAGAGGTGTGGAAAAGAAGGGCACTACAAGCAGTAGTGTAGATCCAAAGTTGAGAAAAAGAAGGGATCTGAAGAATCTTCTTCTACAGAAGAAAAGACCTCCAAGGAAGAAGGAGGGGATGTGTACTTGGCCTCTTCAAGCACACATGAAG
>SNQJ01S0066828.1:83529-94621 GCA_010110895.2 Picea sitchensis | reverse complement strand
GGATTATTGCAATTTTGAGGTATTGATGATTGTGGCTTGGCTGTCCACTGTGTATGATTTATGGATATCGTGCATCATATCATCTTATTGCACCATCAGAGATGGGCACAATTTTTTTTAAGTTGTACGATTTCATTGTAATTTAATTGTTAAATTGGTTAAAGGAATGGAATCGAGCACATTTTAAAAGATCTTGTGTCTGTGTTTGATTTGAGGAATTAATTTATGGACAGTGGTTAAGGTTTTGATTCTGAACAGAGTTGAAACAAATGATTGTGTGTTCATTGGAATTTTGTTTTAAATATACAATGAAAGAAATGAGAGGAAGCATAATTCTTATACAGGATGTTTGGAAGGCATATTGATTTTGAGTATGACGACACTGTGTTAATTAAAAGGGTTGAATATTTAAATATGGACGATGAACAAGTGTTAATATAGAGTAATTGTTTAATTGATAACAATAATTGTTTATTTGGCGTTGGATCATTTGCATTAAATACATAATTATTTTATGGGTTACTTAATTGATTTTACGAACAATATTCACTTTTTCCCTACCATTATTTCATTTTTCGCACATTACAATCCCATCGCCTTCCCATATTCACTATTCACTCCCTGGTCCTAAAATTTAATTATGGTTAAGAGGTGTTGATCTATCTTTGATAGTCTGTGTAGACTTGTTTGTTGATGAATTATATTTCATGACTGTTGTCCCTTGGGTATGGAGGTAAGCGAAGAATAAAGCAGAAAAGGCAAAATGCAAACTGCATGGAAGACACAGTGACTGTTACTAGGTTGAAGTAACCAAAAGAACAGAAAGATGGAGTGAAGTAAGAGAAATAAATACATTGGACGAGGAGATCGAGGATGAAAAATCAACAAGGAAGATGGATTATGGACAACTCAGCAAGCGGAAAAATCCACCATTGGATGCTTTGGAGCACTACTCGAGAAGAAAGGAAAGACAGGTTGGCAAAGCCTTGAAAACACGAGCAAGTTGACCTAGGGTTTTAAACACCTAGGGTTTTGGTATCTAGGGTTTTGACACTTAGGTATCGACCTAAGGCTGTTGGTGAGCTATTGTAATGTATAAATATAGGGCTAAAGGATCATGGATGGGTTGTTGTTAATGTTGTTGGTATTGTCATCCTAGTTTTGTTATTGGTGTGAGCGATTATTGTTGTGTGAGAAAGAAGTGATAAGAGTAAGAGCCTTCTGGTATTGTAAGATCTTCATCTGGGTGAGAAGATCAGTCCCACAACTGGGTGCGCAAGAAGGGGAGAGAAAGAGAGGAGAAGAAAGAAGATTTGCTAGCTAAGAACACATACAATAACTGTATGCTTCATCTTAATATACTATAAAGCACAATTCTATGGATGTATCCCTAGAGAGAGGGTGAACCATGTATATTTTGTGTTGTGTGTGATTGATGCTCTGTTATTTGTCACTTGATATACTTATATTTTCATTACTGTGTTAGATCTGATAGATAGTTGTGCGAAGTAGATATGAATTGGTAAGTGATATATAAATGTTGTATTACTCTTGTATTAGATCCACTTGGTATTCCCTTTGGTTGTAGACATCCCTTTCCTACAACCCCCTCATAGATACTTTGGGTGAGACTGTATCTACCTCACAGGTGTTGTCGAAAGGGCCAGTAGTTAGTGCTTGTTGGTGCACTCTTGAAGCTGAACCCTAGGTCTACCCCTGTGCCAAAAAATGGTTCCGTTTCCAGGATTGGAATCTTCTTGAGGGAATGTCAAGGTGGTTTCGATCGAAGACAGAGATTCAGAAGTGGATAGAAGATCAAGAAAAGGACTTTGCTAAAGCCCAGAACAAGAACCCTAATATTAGTATAGAAGATTGGTTGGAAAGATATATCTTTACTGATATACACGATATTTTCTTTGGAGAAATCCATAGAGAGTTATACGAGTGGCTAGCTAGGTTAGCAGATACCCAATTTGAGATCAGGTCTATGCCACCTGTGGTTTGGACATCGAAGCCGATCAAGAAGGTCAAGAGAGTTGATAACGCCGTGTCAATAATGATAGATCACTCGTTTGATAGTACCATTGGAGGGTATATCATTGAGTTTGTTGTTGACAGAGTAGAATCATATAGCCAAGCAGAGAGATATTTATTTAAGGGACATAGAGGGAAATTTTTACACTTTCTAAAGTTGAATATCAAGATGCTATTGCACGAGAAGAACATCTTGAAGATACAGTAGTCTGCTGGATTGAAGAGCTAATGTTCAAGAACTCAGACAATGACAGTGACACATAGGTTGGACATATATGCAGTGGAAGGATATTAAGAGAAGTTCCTTTGGAAAATTTGTTTGAGCAAGATCATGAAACTCTTCTACTAGAAGAAGGGTTTTATAGTGGAGAGGAGGAAGAGCTATTGAGCGAAGAACAGTCAGGATCCGTTGGACCAAGAGAAGAAAAAACTAAAGAACCTCGTCGGGAAGATCCAGAAGATTCAGGAATTGTGCAGACTGTTGAAGTAAGTACTATAACTCCTCCTGTTGATTCAACAACATTAAGAAATCAGAGTAATCAGATTCACCCGAGCGTTCAGAGCACTGTCACTAGTATCCCAACACATACTCAATCAGGAAACCTAAGAAGATCTATGGCATATGAGATGAGGTTACCCACCTTTAGAGGAGATGGATCTGAAGATCCTAATCAACACTAGTTTCTATGCGAAGCCGTATGGAGTATTAAGAACATCACCGATGAAGATGTCAAATGAGTTCAGTTTAGTACTACCCTAAGAGACCGCACACTGAGCTAGTACATGAAGTTTGTTAAGGGAATTTCCTAAACTAAACTGCCGAATGAGATCAAGAACGCGTTGATTACCGAGTTCAAGAAACCCAATTCAGAGTCACAGTGAATTACAGAACTAAAAGAAATCAAGAAGAGAATAGCTGAACCGGTATGGGAGTTCGATCAGAGATTTAAGACCTTGACATGCCATTTGAGTTTCCAGATCCAAGATGAGAAGAAAAAGGAATGGTTCATTGCTGCCCTCTTTCCACACATCAGATTTCCTCTGATGCAACAGAATATTGCTTCGCGGGCTGAGGCATTGGAGATCACCATGAAGTTAGAATCAACCCTGATGTGAGAATCCATCTTAGGTATGAGTCAAATATTGAGTCAGCTAACTAGTTTGTCTCTGTAGGTCGAAGATATGAAGAAAGACAAGGGAAAAGACAAAAGATAAGTAATATGGTGTATCAAATGAAAATCATAAGGACATGACAAGGAGAACTGTCCCTTATTTCATGAATACTTGGCCTCTATAGCTCCGAGTCCTTTGAAGCAAGTTACCCTACCCTGGTGCGAGGTATGTAGAAATAGACATCGCCCCAGTGAGTGCTATTACATGCAAAAATATGTTCAGAAACCCACAAATTTGTATTGCACGTTCTGTAAGTCTGTGGGGAATGATGATAGGGATTGTAGGGCCTATGACCTTATGCACAAAAGGTCAAGGGATATATACAAAATTCAAGGCGAAGTACAACAAGAAGGAAACACTATGTAGTATAACTCCCCTGGGAGAGGAAACTTCAACCCTGGTGGTGGATTTTGAGGAAGAGGAAGAGGAGGAGGTATGGGTTGAGGTCAAGGACAGATAATCTATTATAACTGCGCACAACTAGGACACTTGGCAAGGGACTGTCAGAACCCTTGTACCACTTGCAGCTATTGCAAATCCTTCGAGCATGTTATCGAGGAATGTCCAACATTGCTGGCTAAACTTTAGGAGAGACGAAGACCTCAACAGAACCCACAAATACAATTAATCAAAGAAGAACCTCACAAAGAATATCCCATATTTGCTGTTATTAATAGAAGAGGCGCTATTATAGGAGAGGATAGAGTAATCCAAGGAAATATCACTACAGAATAATCAGGAGTCAGGAAATCTACATAGAAGACGCAAGTGTTTGATACAAAGAAAGAAAGACAAATCTTTGAGGAGGTAAGAAGAGAATTCAGGGGAGACCAAGGCTCTTCATCAAAGAAATGACCAGATGTAAGAGAATTTGGAATGCCTCTGGAATTTGACCAGTCTGCTTTGCCCGAAGATGGAAAAGAGGCAAGTAAACTTGTTAGTTTCTTGTATACATTGATAGAGATGATTAAAGATTAGAAAGCCATCCAAGAACTGCAAAATTTGGTTAGATGGTAGGATATAGGAAGGGTAGATCCTTTACTGAATAAAGAAGTACATCAATTATCCAAGAAAATAAGGACAAATAAATAACTACACCTTAATGCTCAGATTGGAGAGTATGCTATAGACTATGTGGTCCTCGACTTAGGGTTGGAGGTCAATGCCATTACGAAGAAAACCCAGGCACTAATGGGAAAACCTAGGTTGATATATTCCCCTATCGGGCTTAGGATGGCTAACTTGTAGGTAGTAAGCCCCTTTGGAATATTGGAATATGTCCCCATGGACATTGACGGAGTAAGGACATTTGCAGATTTTGAGGTGATTGAGATAGTTGATGATAGCTGTCCTTAGCCTGCACTATTAGGAATTGATTGGGATTTCAATAATTCCACTGTGGTCGATTTAAATAAAATATGAATGACGTTTGAAGGAGATGGCATTAGGGTCATTTCACCTTTATATCCAAATGAAGGTCAACGATACATATAGCCCATCAAAGAAGAAGACCGCACATATGAACTGGAAAACATATACAAATTAACAGCCAGACAACAAGATTACATTAATACTACGACGGATGGAAATTTGAGCTGGCGAAGTGACAACGCATGTTCATCAGATTCAGAAGAAGCACTAGAGAACTGGAATAACAAAATGTATGAAGTATCTACAAGGAGATGTGCTAGATTAACTAAAGAAGAACGCTGGATTGACACAGTAGTAAGTAACTTACCCACCTTTGATGGTCTGAATCCTTTAGAAACCTTCCTGTTGGACTTTGAAGAAAGTGTACTGACGCAAAAACGATTGTTGGAAATGGATGAGGCCTTGAAAGCCACATCAACAATATGGTGGGGGACACACAAAAACAACATTACAGAATGGGTACAATGTCGTACTCTAATGACAACGCGGTTCTCGACACATGTAGAAGGCTGCGAAGTTAGATACACAGGTCAGAGTTGTTTGAAGGACCATGTACGAATTTGCGAGGAAGCATGGAGCAACATTCCTCAAGAGCAGTGGGTGAACAAATTTGTCAACATGCTAGACAAAACCCCTATCAACTGGTACCTTCAAGCAGAGCTGCGCCTCATCACTGCAGATTGGGAAGGTATGAATCAGAATTTTGTAACTACGTTATTATTCGAAAGTCAATATCCTACAGTATATCAACCATTACAGGTCGTCAGACAAAAATTATTTGAGGAGGCATCTAGTCTCCCTTTAGAACAATAAGAGGATGAATGGACTACGCCTCTCCAGAAACTGCAAGGTTGTTACAACATCAATGTTGATGAAGACGATGATCCTAGGAAGGTGAACATCGCAGAAACAAAAGGCCAGAGAGATGTGGAAGGACCAAGAGTTGAGATACCATTTATTGGATAGCCGATCAATATCAAGAAAGTCAATATTGGAACAGAGAAAACAATGAAGCTTGCAAATGTTGGAGATTATTGGGATGCTGCCACTATTGACAAGATCAAAGAATTGCTACATGAGTATCAGGATTTGTTTCCAATCAAGTTCACTGATATGAAGGGAATTAAAGGGCCTATGGGAGATATGAGGATCCCTTTGAAACCAGATGCAAGACAATTCAAACAGAGACCCTACAGATTGAACCCTAAATATAAGGAGAAAGTGAAGATTGAGCTCGACAGAATGCTGGAAGCAGGGATTATAGAACCTGTCGAAGAATCATAATGGATTAGACATATGGTGGTACAATATAAGAAGACAAGAGATATCAGGATCTTTGTAGATCTCAGGAAGTTGAATGATGCCTATTTGCATGACCTGTTCCCTACGCCATTCACTGAAGAAGTGTTAGATAATGTAGGAGGCCAGGAGGTATATTCTTTTACAGATGGATTTTCAGGATACCATCAGATCTTGATTGCCAAGGAAGATCGCCATAATACTAGCTTTTCCATAGAATGGGGATCCTACCAATATACACTAATGCCGTTTGAATTGAAGAATTCCCCAACCATCTTTTCCAGGGTGGTGGTCGAAGCATTCAAGGAGTTTCTACATAAGTTTCTAGAAGCATAATTTGATGATTGGACTATTTTTATTTTATTGAAAAATAATATCGAATGTTTATGGATAATGTTGGACAAGTGCAGGCAGTGTTAGATTTCCTTAAACCTGAAGAAGTGCATTTTATTTTCACCATTTGAAGTGTTGTTAGGTCATATTGTATGCAAGCAGGGATTGCTGGTAGATCCATCTAAAATTGTCATCATAGTTGATTTACCCCCTCCTACTTCATTCAAACAGCTGTGCACTGCGTTGGGACACAATGGATTTTAAAGGAAGTTCATTAAAGGCTATGCCCAGATTACAAAACCCATGGAGAATATTTTGAAGAAAGACTGTCAATTTCATTGGACAAAAGGATGCCTATAGAGCTTCGACACGTTGAAGCAGAAAATGGTTACTGTGCCTATTTTGGTTTTCCTAGAATGGAGCAAGGAACTTCACGTGCATGTCGATGCATATTCTGTTGCATTAGGAGTTGTGTTAGCACAACCAAGAACAAGATACATTGACCACCCATCATCCTTTGCTAGCAGGAAGATATCAACAACCGATATCAATTACACCACTACTGAAAGAGAAGGGTTAGCCATGGTGTATGTGCTGTAGAAGTTCCGCCACTACTTACTGGGAGGACACTTTAAAATGTTTACTAATCACTCCGCGCCGAAATACCTAGTCAACAAGCTAGTGTTAAGGGGGAGAATATGCCGATGGCTTCTGCTATTTCAGAAATATTATTTTGAGATCGTGGTTAATCCAGGAAGAATGACCAAAGGTCCTGACCACTTGTCGAGGTTGGAACATGGAGAAGAGCCTACTAGTTTGGAGGATACACTACCAGATGAAAAGTTGCTAGCCATTAGAAAGATTGATGACCACTTTGCAGAAATAGTCCAGTTCCTGTCAATAGGAATGACACCTAGTGGATATACAATCACCCAGAAGAAACAACTAGTAGTGCGTGTTGCAAAATTTTCACTTATAGCTGGATAACTATACAATATGGGACCTGATGAGATACTGAGGAGGTGTGTTATGGAAGAAAAATGACCATTGATCCTCGCCGAATCTCATGAAGGCATCATAGGAGGACACTACGCAGGGAAAGTAAGTGCGCAAAAGGTTCTTAGAGCTGGTCTTTGGTGGCCTACCTTACATAGAGATGCTAAGGACTATTACAGAGCTTGCAATGTATGCCAAAGAGTTGGGAAATCGTCCAGAAGATATGAAATGTCGTTAGCACCACAACTGACCTTACAATCATTTGAGAAATGGACCATTGACTTCGTGGGACCTATTGACCCACCAGGGAAGCACACATGATAAAGGTGCGTAATCACTACGACAGAGTACTTGACTAGATGGGCCGAAGCAAGAGAAATTAAGGACTGTAGTTCCACTACAACTGCGTGCTTCATATTTGATGACATCATAACCAGGTTTGGATGCCCGAAGATCCTTATGAGCGATCAAGGCACACATTTCATGAATAAAAAAATTGAAGCCTTGACTGAGGAATTTGCAGTCCATCATCAGAAGAACACACCTTACCATCCACAAAAGAATGGAACAGTTGAAGCATTCAACAAGATCTTGGAGATAGTGCTAACGAAGATTTGCAGTGTGAACATGGATGAATGGGATTTACGAGTACCAACAATATTATGGGCCTATAGAACCACTTGCAAGAAACTGACCATGTAGACCCCCTTCAAGTTGGTGTATGGTCTCAAAGCCATTGTCCCAATGGAATATTTGGTACCCAACTTAAGAATTGATGCCTTTACAGGTATCGATGACACTAGCACTGTTTGAGAGAGGCTTGCACAGTTGGTTGAACTGGAAGAAGACTGATTCATTGTAGGATTTCACCAACAGGTTCAGAAGGAAAGAGAGAAGGCCTACCATGACAGACACATCAAGAATAAGGTATTTAAGCAAGGTGATCTGGTATTGGTGTATGACAATAATTTCATGAAGCATCTTGGGAAGTTTAGAATGCATTGGCTTGGGCCATATGAGGTTGCCTATGTTACAGAAGGAGGAGATGCACAATTGAAGACTTTGAATGGAGAATGGAAGGAATGTTTGGTGAACGAGAGCCGACTGAAATTGTATTATGACAACCAGCTGCCTTGCAACTCTGAGTAAAAGCATGAGGAAAAGGGTCTAGGTACCAGGTGAAGTTGAAACTTGGTACGAGACAACGAAAAGACAGTTTTCACAAGGAAGGAAGGAAGGGAGGACTAGAGTTGGAAGCAAAGACTACCCTGTGCAGTCTGAAGTTCAAGTAAAATAGGAAGTTGAGATTTTAAGTGCCTCAGGACGAGTCACAGGTGAGTGTTGGGGTCCTGCTGGCCCTTGGGTATGGAGGTAAGCGAAGAATAAAGCAGAAAAGGAAAAATGCGATCTACACGGAAGACACAGTGACTGTTACTGGGTCGAAGTAAGCAAAATAAGAGAAATATGGAGTGAAGTAAGAGAAAGCAAGATGTTGGATGAGGATATCGAGGATGACAGATTAGCAAGGAAGACAAATTGTGGACAACCCAACAAGCAGAAAAAGCCACCATTGGATGCTTTGGAGCACCGCGTGAGAAGAAAGGAAATACAAGCTGGCAAAGCCCTGAAAACGCGGGTCAAGTTGACGTAGGGTTTTGACACTTAGGTCTCGGCCTAAGGCTATCAATGAGCTATTGTAATGTATAAATAGAGGACTAAAGGACCAGGGATGGGTTGTTGTTATTGTTGTTGGTATTTTCATCCTAGTTTTGTTATTAGTGTGAGCGATTATTATTGTGTGAGAAAGAAGTGCTAAGAGTAAGAGCCTTCTGGTATTATAAGATCTTCAACTAGGTGTAGAGATCAGTCCTGCAGCTGGGTGTGTAGGAAGGGGAGAGAAAGAGAGGAGAAGAAAGAAGATCTGCTAGCTAAGAACACAAACAAGAACTGTATACTTCATCTTAATATATTATAAAGCACAGTTCTGTGGACGTAGCCCTAAATAGAGGGTGAACCACGTATATTTTGTGTTGTGTGTGATTGATGCTCTATTCTTTGTCACTTGATATACTACTATTTTCCTTACTGTGTTAGATCTGATAAATAGTTGTGCGAAGTAGATTTGAACTGGTAAGTGATATATAAATGCTATATTGCTCTTGTATTAGATCCACTTGGTATTCTCTTTGGTTGTAGAAATCCTTGTCTTGCAACCCCCTCATAGATACTTCAGGTGATACTGCATCTGCCTCGCAGGTGTTTCTGAAAGGGCCAGTAGTTCGAGATTATTGGTGCGCTCTTGAAGTTGAACCTTGGGTCTGCCCCTGTTCCAACAATGGCTGAAAAAGGCTATTGTGCAGAGTCGAGTGGGAAACAATCTGTGGCAAGATGATCCATCTTTTAAAGTTCATTTTTTGATTTTCTATCAGAAGTCCTTTTGTATGTTTCATCGGGGACGTCTAAGTTTGACTTTGGTCCAAAACTTTCTCAGGAAATTTTGTAAAGAGAATGATTCTTTGATCAATTGGAATGAAATAAAGGATTTCTTTATGTCTCATCTATTTCGATTATCGACTTGGTGTCTTGACTTCTTTATCTATATTTATTTCAACATCTGTTATGTTCAAAAAAATACATAAATAATGAAATTTTCAGCAAGTTTTTATTTATAAAAAACTAGTCTAAGCACTTGTAAACAATACTTGTGAATTAGGATAACATTTTTGATGGCTATACACATAGGGTGATATTCCCGTCTATTTTTATTTAGCCAAGTAAGATATGAAAATGATTGAGTAATATCATTTCATATCTTTTCCTCAACACTTATCTTTACCATTTTCTCCTCCATTTCTCAAAGTATATCTGGCCCAACTACTACACGGTCTACTATGTTGTCCCAACTCACTAGCATGTTTCACTTTCTACCATAAATTGATTCAAATGGGATCATCTTTACAGATGCATGCTACCCATTGTCATAATAAAACTCTACCAAATGCGAGTAGTCTTCCCATTTTGATGGCTTATCCATCACATATATCCTCAACATATCTTCAATCATCCGATTTACCCTCTCTCTTTGACCATCTGTCTCAGGGTGATACGTTGTGCTAAATTTCAAACTTGTTCCAAATCCTTTTAATATCCCTTTCCAAAAGTTTGAGGTGAACATGTAATATCTATTAGACACAATTGTCTTAGGTACACCATGCAACTTGGAAATTTCTCGCATGTATATCTCATCAATGTTTGATGCCTTGTGCACTGACTTCACTAGAAAAAAATGGGCAGCTTTAGTAAGCTTGTCCACCACCACCATAATAGAATCATGCTGCTTAGAAATCCTAGGAAACTTAGTTATTAAGTCCATGGTCACATATTCCCCCTTCCACTCTATAATGGGAAAAAGCTGCAACAAATGAGCTAGATGTTTGTGCTCAACCTTGACCTATTAACATTCGATACATCTTACAATAAAATCCACAACTTCCTTTTTCATACTTGGCCAAAAGTGTTGCTTCTTGATTACGAAAATGGCCTTTTGGTAACCTATATGTAATGTATAAGAAACCTTATGCATCTATGACAATATCAGGCCATTCAAATCCTGATCATTCGACACATAGACTCTACCTCTATACATGAGGATCCCATCCTCTCTTAGCTCATAACCTTCAAAATTTTGCTGCGACATAGCTTGCTATAAAGTCACACTTATATTCGTATATCATAGATCGGATTTGGAAACTTCCAAAATTCTATCGTACAAATCAGTTTGGTACATGTTAATGGCTATAGCATGCATCTCATGCATGTTGGACAC